>JANIJG010004805.1:180282-203419 GCA_024611175.1 Megaceryle torquata | reverse complement strand
TGGCACTTAGTGACATGTTCTAGCTGTTGTCACGGTGTTAGGTCATAGGCTTGACTTGATGATCTTGGAGGTCTGTTCCAGCCTCAGAAATTCTGTGATTCTGTGATGAATATGCAAAATACATTATTTTGCACATAAATGGCTAAGCTCCCAAATACAGTGAGTGTATTTACATTGTTTTGCTTCACATGTTCCCTGTGCACTTTTTTTAAAAGGTATTCAGCAGAAATGACCCATATGGGTCTACTTCTTTTATGCTGTAATTTACCAAGTCTTTTTAGTCACCCATACATTGGGTGCCAGATAGTTGGATGACATTGCATCCTCCATCCCGACATGATGAGATCTATTTGATTTCTGTCACTGGATTCCTGTGGGCTGGATGGAAGAATACTCATTTTTCTTGAGGGCTAGTTTGTTTTTTTTTTTCCCTCATCATGCCTTACATTCCACCTGTCTGAACCGCTTCAGCTGCAGAAGTCTCTGTTTTAGGAAAAGTTCAATAAAGCCCTTCATAACTGGAAATGTTAGAGAGTTATTCAGGAACATTTTACCAGTACCTGCTAATTTCTATTGTTTGCATCATGTCCTCTATAGGTTTTGAGATTAAGTTGGCCTTATGCTATTTCTCTTATACTAGACACAGCCATGCAAAACCAAGATTTGTTTGAGTCATTTGCTCTTCATGGTGATATAAAGTGGTGTAAGTCACCTGTGGCAGTGGCTTCGTGTTAACTGAAACCCCAGTGTTTTAAATAATCAGATTTAGATGTCTCTGTATAAATAAAGAAATCAATAGCAGGTATTTCTGCCCCAGTCCTGACAGGTTTACCCATCATTAGTAATAGGTTTTTAGTAGTTTCATAATAGAAGAATTTACTCGCACCTATTTATGAGACAAACTAAAATGATATGATAAAGTGGCATACAAAACAATTAAAAATGGAAAAAAACTGTGGGAATTATGCATCTTCAGTCCAGAGAAATATAGCCTGATTGTATGCTTACCAGATGCAAAAGGAAATTACTGCTCAACAGAAAACAATTACTCTTACTGGGCAGAAAAACAGAAGTAGGTAAAATTAAATTAAATATTAAGCATTATTATAATTTAACTTAAATATTTATATTATAATTCATAAGGCATATAAATAAAAAAACATAAAGTATAAATGTGATTATACAACTGCAGCTGGCAGCTTCAGTTCTTATCAATAAACTTCCCAAGAATCACTTTCAACAGATGTATTTAAATCAGGATTTAGAAACCTCTCTTGGAAATCAAGGTTTGTATAGGAGGAATGGGTCAGGCTTAGATCTAGATTATACTTCTGTACAGAGGGAATAAGAATAGTTAATATTGCCATTCTTCTATTCCCAGCCACGTACGTTGCCTTCTCATGATTCAGGATAGCCATGTCACCATTTGGGGCTCCAACAGTAGAGTTAGGACTTCTGCAAATTGCTGTAGCCCAAATAACATTAGCATCATTGAACTTACTTTGGATTTTAATCAGTGCAATTTCTTTTTTTTTTTTTTTTTTTTTTAATTTGGTCCCATGAAAATCTGCTCTAACTGTTCTACCTCTGGAGAGGATGGTAGAGCCAAGTTCTCCCATGTCCTCTTTGGTGATAGAAGGAGTCTAGCCCTGGCTGCACAATGCTTGAGCCTAGACAGGGAGAGGTCCCTTGGACACTAAGCATCCTCCCAGGGCATGAAATACAGGAGTTTGCACCACTCAGGATGAGAGTGGACCTGCAGCCAGAACTCCCATTCCCTGTGTCTGTGCTTTGGCTGACAGAGGCTGTGTTGAAAGATCATGGTGCCTTCCTCCTTCCCAGCAAAGCCTGTTGTGAGTGAAGGTTCCCTCTGTGTGTTGAGTCTGGTGCTACACCTGCAGATCTGCTGCAGAGTTGAAACCTCCAGGAGATGAGATTTAATGTTTCCTGGGGGCTAGCTCTGTGTACAGACTTTTGATCATCTAATCTTCAGTCTAACCTTTCTTGCACCTGGTTCTGGGTTTTCAATTCCACACCATGTTTAGGCTTTTCAGCGTTTTCCTTCCTTGTGCTTAAGTGCTAACATTTTTTTTCTAGGACCAAACACTTTCATCTCTCCATTAAGCACATATTTTTTCAAGGATGCTTTTGTTTATTTGTTTATCTTGACATAAAACATGCTTGAATGAAGGTAAGCTGTATTCATTTCTTTGACATAAAATAGTGCCAGCAACAAAACCAAGGAAATGCTTTTCATTTATTTTCTCCATGTACCTCAGGAAGAATTGGTACTGAACAGCCAGTATCTCAAGTTAAGTATGCATTGATTCTCAGAGCCTAATTGGTGAGATGTATTGACAATACAGCATTTGGCTAGTTATAATAGATGCCTACTCGTTATACAGTTGATAATTCAACAAGTAGCTGATTCAAATTTTAGGTGTTTGTTATACCATTAAGGCTGGTTTTATTAGCCTACTCAGGGATGTTTAAAAACAATTAACCTTTTTTTTTTTTTTACGTGGAGTGTGAGACTTCAGCTATTAAACTTCAATTCTACTTAAACTGCTCCAGGACATTAGACACATGGTACTTTATTAACACAGGACAGCAGGATATTCCCCCCCAAACAATATTAAAAAATAAAATTTTACTTTTATTTCAATTCATTTTTGGCTTTCCTCATATAGCTAACCTCAGCTCTGAATGAGGTTCCCCTTTTTTAATTATTTACAGCCTGATCTTGAAACTTCTCATTGTGGTGAAGCATGGTGTAGGCCAATGTTTAATTAAAATACTGCAAACATTCTGATGACCTGCACCTACAATGAGAGGATTCATTTTAGAACATTGCCACAAAAAAAGAAAAAAATCACAGGAGGCTCTTCAGACAGAGCCCATTTTTTTAGGGCTCCAGAATTTGGTGTGTGTTTCTACAAAGGCGAGTTTAGGAAAGGTTTCAAAGTAGATCAAAGTGAAAGAGTTTCCTGATGGTCGGCTTTGTGTAGCGCTAAGCCTGCTGGGTGTTCTGCAAGGATCCATTGTACCTGGCTGCTCTCTGAAAGCACAGCCATAGCTTTGCATGCATTAAACTGGATGTGGTTTTGGTAGGGTTTTACAAATTTCCTAATCCAGGTTAGGCCTCTTCTGGAAGCTCTTTAATCCTGCTAACATTTGCATAATGATTTCCGCACTGTAATTCTTGTGTGACAGCGTGCTGAAGCTCTTCCTGACTTACATTAATGATAGTACAAGAATAATGGAATACCAAATTACCTTCACTGTCTTTTGGCACTGAGAATACCATAAATTTCAATGTTTCAAAAAGTGTGGAGCCTAGCTCACTCCTGGTATAATCACAGTGATTTTTTCTAGATCTAGGTGACTTATGCATTGACTTTGCTCAAGTAAATATTAACTCATATTTGGGAATCTAAATGAGGAGGTAGATTCTACCAAAGACCTACAATTAAAAATAGGAAACTTTCACAGTGGTATTCTATTGGAATAATACTTTTTTTTTTTTCATGTTTGATTAAAACATGATAATCTCCCTTGAAAATTCTAAGCTAATCAGCTGAAATAAAAAACAGATGAGTATTGCATGAATAATTTGTGAATGGTAAGAAAGCTAGTCTTTAGTTTTCAGGTATTCTGTTAAAATTTGCAGGACTACACAGCAGGTAATACCAGGCTGAGTTCCCATTTCTGTCTTCCTGCAGACATTACAAAATGGCAGCACAGACATGAGCTGAAAGGCAATCCTAAGCAGCAATGCAAAACCAGTTCTGAGATGATAAAAATGAAGAATGGTCTGCCAGCCATGCTCACTGAAAAAAAGACTTTCATAGTAATTAAGAAAACAATTAATTTCCCTTTCCATAGGAAAATAGACTAAGAAACTCAACCACAGGTTGTTATTTGTGTATATAATGCAGTTGATGTCTTTTATAAAAAAAAAATAATTTAACAGCTATGGTTCGATGCAACCAATATTATCTGATGTCTTGCTTTTTTATCTGCTTGATATTTAATACCTGCAAGTTTGAGTTTTAGTCTCAGCAGAAAATATAAAAATACAATAGTTTTCACTACAACATCTCTGTGGTCTTTCCCATGTCTCAACTATGCTTTCTTGACCTGGCATCTAGCCATAAGTGTATCATGTGAAGCATTTATCTTGTTGAGCAGGTAGTGTTAATATATGCAACTGTTTGTGCTCATTACCTATGAATTGTTAAATGCATGAAAGAAAATAATTGCCCAGATGACACTTTATTTCTCCAAGGAGTAGTTGGAACCATACCTTTCATTTGCTGAGTGCTGTCAGAAGTTTTGTAGTCCTTCTTTTTTATTGTGATAAAAGGAGATGAGTCCAGGTTAATAAAAAGGTTTATCTGATATTTTAAATGTTTTCTTCTTCATACAGCATATTCTGTGACCTTTAAAATATGATCAAAATGTTGTCTTGGTGCATGTGCGATAGAGCTGTGTATTCCAAAGTCCCAGTTTTGTGGCACATTATGAACTAATTAGAAGAGAGACTGTGAGAAGCAATAAAGGGTATAGAAGTTGCACTGATGGGAGATAGTAACTCACTCCTTAAATTATATGTGCAGCAGGTTAAGGCTTATCTTGCATGTACCACCTTACAGCCTTGTGTAAGCAGCTCACCACACTCTGGTTCCACAGGGCTGCTTCATCCTGTGCTTGAGCATCTCAAAAGAGAGGTTGAGGTGAGAAAGACATTGACCCCTCCCAGCATGGCAAACCTGCAGTGGCCGGGTCTGGATTTCTTATCAAAGCAAACAGGGAAATTGCAACTACTGGCAGATGCTTTTTCCCCCAAGGAGCTCCAACGCTGTGCTGTCATTTTGGTCTGGGCAGACAGCTGGAGTCCTACGAAGTCTTTGAACATTATGGCTGTATTTAGATGCCAAAGCTTTCAGCCTGGAGACTATCCTTGTACCAGTGCTAAAGGCCTCTCCTGTGCTGACAAGGCTACAGCACGGTCCTGTGTTGTGAACAATGAATTTACCCAGTGAAAGTGAAAATCACCCCATTTTCTCTATTTTCAGGAGATTCATCCTCACCAAAATGAGAGTCATTCCGAAAGGAGCTTTCGCGGGACTTGGTGACCTAGAGAAAATGTATGTATTATGTCAATGTTTACTAGGAAACAACTATTTTACTTGAAAGAACAGTTTCTGGTTGCAGCTCCTTTTACTGTCTATGAGCAAGCCCCTATCTCTGAACTTCATCTATTTTCATCTTTCTGCTAAAAAAAAAAAAAAAAAAACAAAACAAAACACTTTTTTTTTTTAAGACCATATTCAAATATCTTGTCATAAATACATTTTATATCAGTAAGCAGGCAGTCCTTGGTCAACAGGTATGTTCAGTGTGGAATGTCAGTGCAATTAGTAAATACAGTGCAATGGAAGAAGATTACGGGAAATTGATAATTTCAAGAATTTTGTAATAAATCAGTGAAAGGTTAGGGAGGAAAGAACTCCCCTTCATAACAGAGAAGCTTATTCTCTTTTCACTAATGAATAAATAGGACTGCTTCATGCATTAAAAGTCAGCTGGCAGGATGCATGAGAGAAGTTTATTACAGGCAATAGATCTGGAAATCCCAGCACCTGAAGGATGTAAGCATCTAATTCCTATGAATTTTATTGATAAGCCTGAAGATATAAATATGAGCACGTTTGATGAGCTAAGGTATCATACATTCATTAGTATACTACCATAGATGCATTACAGCACTCCACCACTAGAAGGAAAAATCCTTAGTAGTATGTTTCTTATTAGTCTTTAGTGGCAGAAGATCTATAGGTTGACTGATGCTAGCTCTAGAAATGGTTACTGGCAACTGTCCAACCTGAACTATTCTGAGGCATGTACAGTTTTTCTGAATTACTTTATGTATGAGCAAATCACAACATTTGACTTAAAAACAAACCCAGCAGTTTCACCCTGACAGGAGAGGATCACAGATAGTCTGTTCACCCAAGAGGAGTGGGAGCGGGGAAATGCATTTTAAAGTCATTGTCTTTTTCAGTGACCTGTGTGTAACAGCAAAACTAAGAAGGTATCGATTGGTGACATTTCTCTGCATCATTTCTACCCTTCTCCCTCGTACTCTTGCATAAGTGAGGAATTTAGCAAGAAAGTGAACACACCAAAAGGAATGGCAAGGAAAGAGAAAGGATTTTGAACCTGGAGAAGGGTGACTGGGTGGGTGGATGGATGAATGAATGGAGAATGAGGAGTGAATATGCAAGAAGGATTCAAGAGCTGTTTTTCAATAGTAGGTGGTAAAGTTCTTATGGCGCCTGGCCTTTTCTGAAGTGTGAGATTCATTTCAGGACATCACTGTAGGTTCAGGAATTTTCTATTGGCACTTGGTAGCAAAAAACCTCCACTTTCTGCATTCCACTCACAGATCCAGACCCTCATAATCCCATCAAACATTTTTCTTGAGAAAAGAAAAAGAAAATCTTATTTTTTGTGGCCAAGAGTTACCAGTTAGGAATAAGATCAGCTCTGCATCAACAGGAATTTTTTGGCTCTTGTTTCTCCCCAGTCCTGCAGGATTCCCTTTAGCCTACTCCTTATGGAAAATCTGGACTATGAAGTGGGTTACAAAGTGCACTGTAAACTGCTTCCATTATCTTTAATTGCTCAGAAAACATATGTCAGATATGTATGAAGGTAGCTATCACATTGAATAGGATGTCTTTAAGTGCTGATTTATTGTTAACCTAAAAAATTATATATGGAAATGAACTCAATTTGAAAATGTATCTATGTATTAGTAGTACATGGAGGAGAAATGGGGACAGGCAGTTTATTGCAAAACACCCTTGAAAATAAAAAGTGTGATAAATATATAAATGATACCAATCGACATCAACAAATATGTGGTATTTGAAGATGATATGGCAAATAGATAAAATTTGAAATAGCTCACAAATCCTAAACCTAACCCATAAAACATTCATCAGAAATATTCATGATAATGTAAGGGCAAAAATAAATGTGCAATCAAACGATAGATTTGCATATAAAAACACAGCCTTTGTATGAAAGCCTTTTTACTCTTGCAAGATCATGCACAGGAAGGATGATTAAAGCAAACCCTAGACTATTTAAGGAAAACTTCTATTAATAATGTGATAACTCCATATGGTAAAATGTGAATAGCCTGATGTATACAAATGAGATACTTCAATGTAGTATATGTATGTGCTCACCGAGAACTGAGAAGAGAGTGACAGTATTTCCTGAGTGTGTTACTGAAGAAACCAGTTCTCATACAGTCCAACATATCTGCACATATGTTTTTTATCATTACTAGATCATTTCTAACTGTGTTTCTGAGAATGGGATAGGTTTTAAAGCCCAGTAGTTGCAATGATGGCCTTTGGAATCATCCATTGGGCATGAACCAGTTCAATGCAAGTTAAATCAGAAATGAGTCATCCATGACAATCTGAACTCTGTTGTATTTACATTCAAAGTGAATGAAAGCCTTTACATACAATGACCAAACATTTGTGATTTTTAAAGAAAAATAATTCAGTAATATTCTTCAGTTTTCAACATTTTTCCTGTTTCTTATACACATTTTAGTTTCTTCCTAAACATCAGAACAACTGAGAGCTTTGAACAGATGTATTTTGCCTCAAAATGTCGAGTGCTTCCAGATACTTCTAGTTAGGCTCCAGTCACAGTACCCAGAAAAGATCATGTTTGATTTCCATTTAGGCTGTCCAAGGACTTTCCAGAACAGATACTAGTGGCCATGTGTCATAATGGATAAAAGTAGTGTGACCTGGAAACGCTGACATGCATTACTTGATCTGCTCTCCCTTGTGAAGCTCCAATTTTTTTTTCTTTGCATCCATTTTTTTTTTTCTTTTTAGTTTGGCAAAATACAAACTGGAATTTTATTTGCTAAACTTGTTGATGGAATACTTTTGGCATTTTTAATTTTTTTTAAAAATGAGAGCCCAATCTCTAGCTTGTCATTTTCTTCTCACCCATCTAAATTTCCTCAGTTACTGGAAAACTATGAAATGTCCATTCTACACACTGCCATATAGAGAAAAAAACTTTTCCCAAGTATGTTCTAGGAGAAAGATTTTATTTTCTTCTTAGGTAAAATGTTTAAAGTTATGAAATAAATTGGCAGCTTCTAATTATCTTACTAAAGATGCAACTTGAATTTTCTTATAGAAAACTACTTCAGAAACCCACAGATCTGAGGAACAGCCTAACTAGATCATTGCTAATAGTTCTCCAGCTTCTACACAGCTCTAGCTTCCTGTTAATATAGCAAATAAATCTTCGGGGAAGCAGATTAGTTATTCTTGATACATGTTTAGTCTGCTTCCAAGTCTTAGCCAACTGGAACGTGGCAGCTCATCTGGACTCCTGCTTAACCGACCGGTTTACACTCCTAGAACTAATTAACCCTCCAGTTACTAAATTAAAAAGCAGCCCCATTCAGGCACATACTTAGCAAAATCAATTCAACATGCTCTGCATCTTCTATGTCATCTCTAACCTGCACTGAAAGTGCTTAATTTGGAGGAGAGAGTGTCTGAAGCAGTACTGAAGTCTCCTTTTTTTCTCTTGCTTCTCTTTCCTTCTGTTATTGCAAAGGTAGCAAAGTAGATTTGTGCATGTTGGTCTAACAAGGCCTGGTTCAGGCATATTTATAGGAAGTTTGGTCTTATTGCCCTACCTCAGGCAAGCCAAATAGGCTTCACATTTGTATCCTAAGGCACAACCCCCTTGAAAATTCACCATCAGTTATTTATTCTTCTGAAGGCTAAAACATAATGCTTTGTTTCATCATTTGCTCTCAAATCTAACCTGTGTGCAGCCCCAGGATATTCATCCATGTGGATGAAGTACTTTTTGAACTGGAAGATGTCACAGAGAAAAATCATCTTTATTGGTCTTGCTTTCTAGTTTGGAGTAATGGAAGAAGGGGATTTCTTTGACAGGTTTTGGCAAAGGGACATTTTAAGAACATGAGCTGTGCTATGGTTCACAGAGCTTGAAGAGCTAAATCCTTGATGAGCTCTGAAAAACATGGAGAGTGCTAAATTTTTTAGAGTTGATTAAATCTGCCAGACTTGACACTCCTGGAGACTGATGTCTTCTGTTTATGGAAGACAGCAGGAATATATGCACCAGCTATCTACAGCTTCCTCGGGAATTTGTAGAGAAAATAGCTGTGAGTCATGTATTTATTTAATCACTCAGTGCATTCTAACTTTAATATTTTGGGGTGCTTTCTTTGTTTGTTTGGGTTGGTTTTGTTTGTTTGGTTTTTTTCTGGGTCTGTTGATCCAGTGATGGTTCACATCAACAAATTATGCTGGTTTGAGACCTAGATACGTAGACATCATCTTATTTCACATACAACACCTAACCTGATGTATGATGTTAAAATCTCTCCTGCTTGCCCCTGTAGGTTAAAAGAGAGGTCACACTTTTCTTTGACTTAATTACACCAGACTGAGTTACTTTAATGATTTATTTAAACTGAGGTGAGATATTCCAGAAGAGTGGAGACCACTCAGTAGAGTATTTTGAGACACATGATAAAGTTTGTTTCTGAAACGAGGTGTATCTTCCTGTTAGTGGGGAAGGAGCAAAGTTCTTGGCTTGACTGTAAAAGTCTCATTAGGAGAATTTGTCATAGTGGGAAGTCTTCACTTTAGCAGGTTTTAACAATTTAACTGTCAAAGCTGCCTTGGTTAGCAAATGGTTAAGGGATGTCCATCATTCTGTGATTCCATGTGCTCCTGAAATTGGTGTAATTTAGCTCCAGCATATGATTCTGTAACACTTAGCAGCATACAGCTCAACAAGATGGGAAAGGAGGAGTGTAGGCATCAATCACATGATCACCAAAGAGTGAACGGTCTGTGTATTCTGCTACCAAGAAAGCTGATCAGTATTCTGCAGCTCCTCCATTTTTTCTTGCACATTGTATCATGTGTGCTACCTCATTTTGTATGTGAAAGGCTGTGATTAAATAAGATCAGAAAGTGGTTAGGATTCAGTGTAACAAAAATATTTGGAAATTGGTTCTAGGCAGGAGTTCCTTTCTGTCTTTTGAATAAGTCTGCTATTTATGTTTTTGCAAGAAGAAAAATACATATTTGTGGGATCTGCTGTGATATATAAGTTAAATGCTGCATGTTTACAAAAATTTTTATTTACATCCCTATGGTGAAAGGGGACGTAGTGCATTCTATGTACCAAAATACGTACTGAATCAGGTAATGATCGTACTTTGGAAATAAATACTTCAGGGTATGCTCTCAAGGTGCAACTCCGTGGATATTAAATTCTAATTTACGTTATAGGAAGTTACATGTAACACTCTGCATCTTAAGGACAAGGCATGGAAAATAAGAATGCTACTTAATGCATTTAAATGAGTCTAAATATGCATTTTCTCTCAGGGAACAGAGGACTAGAGTTCAAAAACATTAAGGTGAATAACTAATCTAAGCAAGGAAATTCAAAGTTCAGGCTAACATCCCTAAGAATTAGTGTTTTAATGGAGCCACCGTTATGGTATGGGGCTTTCCTCTCTGTCTGTCTCATCTAATCCTACATGAGTCAGCCGGCACTAATGGTTGCCCAACCACTGCAGGCTGGTGGTTGGAGTGAGCAATCACAGGAGGCTTCCTGGTTACTGCACAAGGACTTGCAAGTCCCAGGTACCCCCATCCCTGTTGACTCTCCATGTCTGATGGTGATCAGTGGTTTTGAACCAGCTCTTTCTTATACTGGAAGGGTTGCTTGCAATTCAGGCTTCTGGTTCAGCAGCAAATTCACGAAGAAAGTTTATCCTCTGCTATACATGGCATATGCGTTCCTTAGCCCAGCAGCATCCCACATGTCAGTCTTCATTTCCCCATTGCTACACTCTGCTCTTTGAAACAGGTTCCTATAAATGGGGTTTGAAAAGCAAACAGCTATGCAAGCTTTTCCTAGGGGTCCTGCAACACATCGTCAGTAGAGGAGCCAGGCAAAGCAGTGCCTTGTGCTGCGGTCTCTCAGTCTGGCCCTGAGCAGCTTGGGTGCAGTTTCTCCTCAAAAGAATGACATAACTTTAGATGACCCTTCTGCAGCCTTTACAAATATCTTCCCTTGGATAACAAACTTAAGTGTTTGGTATGAATATATAGGAAGCCTGGTGTGTTCTTAATTCAGTTTATTTCCTGAAAGTAGAAGCTATGCTTTATGTTCTAAACATAGTACATAATGAATGAAGACTAGGTGATTTTATCATAATCTATAAACATTTTGCTTCATCATTGCCTGGCATTCTGTTTTTCCTTGCCAAAGCTTATCTGTGGAAGAGACCTTATTCTTGAAGTTACTGTTGTCATCCCTTGCACAGTTATAAAAAAAGTGAAGTAGAATTTTATTATCCATGTCAGTATCTCACCACTGATGTCAAAGAGCAGAGATTTTAATTACAGTTTTGATATATTTTAGTAAATGCATAACCTGATCTCAATATTTTGCTAATGCTTGGGCAGAACAAAATTGCAAATAAAGTAAAAACCCTTAAAAGAAGAAGCTAGAAAATGTAAAATCAATTCATAGTGTCCATATCAACATTTGCTAACTTTTCTATTTGAAAAGTCCTGGAAAATCATGCTAATATTTGCATATTTTAATTGAAACATGTTAGAATACAAGAAAGGAAGTACTTCATAATTCTTTCTGTGTGATTTGGTATCTTGATGCTTGCTTTCTTTGATAAAATAGATTTAGAAAGGAAAAAGAAAAAAGAAAATTCATTTTGTAATTACTTTCTCTTTTTGAGCAAGAATGAGTTTTGTGGTAATGAACCATTTGCAGAATCTTTGTTAACTGCATTGGTATAAAGCCAGCATTAGAAACTGAGGTATTTAATGGAAGAATCATCTTGGACATAATTTCTGGTCCCTGCTTTATATCTGTCTAGACACAGAGGCTACTAAAGCAAAAAAAAAAAAAAAAAAACTTGCCTGAATGTATTATAAATGCTTTAATGCTTCTCCCCAGTGACATATATTCAGATTACCTGGATTCGTAACAGACAAAACATGAGAAAATGTTTGTGTGAGTCCCTACTCTGCTTTAGGAGGAAACTTCGATCCAGTGTTCTTCTGCCTTCCTCTACACTAACAAATCAGATAAAATTAAGTGCAGGCTAAATTAAGACAGCAACTTTTGCATAGCTAAATGTGGGCTCTGAAATAGCCTCATTCATTCAAAATGAGATTTGAGGGTAAAATACCCATCCTTAAAAAAAAAAGGGTCTCAGCCTAGTGGTCAAAAACACCTCTCCAAATGAAAAGGTTAGGAATTATGAAGATGCTTTTGTTATTATTAATTGTCTTATTTCTCAGCAAGATTGCCTTGGTCTTACACTGTTTTCTGGGCCTCCTCTACCGCCACTAGAGAAAGATACTGGGCCAGGTGGGCTCAGGTTAAGCATGCTGTGGTTGTTCATACAGAGATATTTGCTTTCTCTGAATCACTCAGTTTTGCAAGGCAGCCTCACTCTAGGTCCTTACTTCAGAAGCCTGAAGCGGATTATTGCAAATGATAAACATAGCAAGGAGTCTCAGATTTTATAGTTATCCCATGGTGCAGAATTAATCTTTCTTGTTTTCTCCTGTGGGATGTTCTTTATGCATACTGAAGAGGCTGACACATCCACTTGCTGGCCAGCTTTCTGAGATTCATCTCAGGTGCTTTTCCGTGTGTATTTTGTTACAAGAGGAACAGAACCAGTGTTGTAAAATGTAAGATGGCTGCCAGTGATTTTTTTTTTTCCCCCAAAAACATGTACTTTCTTCAGTTTCCATCTCTTCCTTCCAGGAGCTTCAGTCTATTTTGAAGTAAAAGAAGTTTCAGGTTGTATTTTATTATGAGATTCTTGTACTTTCAAAGTAGAATCACTGACTGACTAACTTTGTAAATATAAAAATACATATTTGCTAAGAAACAAAATTCTTGAGTTATTCGGTTATCCAAGTTACATATGTGTATTAGAAACTGAAATGAGAACTCAGAATTGCTGATTCTTATTACATTCTCCATTTTCATATGTAATTCATAGCTCATATGTGGCAAAAGGTAATTCCTCTTATGTTTCAGAATATTGCTCTGATTTAAAGAATTACCTTTTTCTTGATAATACAAGTACGTTCAGTTCTAACATCCCTAAATAATTAGTAAAAAAAAAAATATACTCCGTTTTTTATATTAATTACATAGTAGATCCAGAATTTCTGGAAAACATTCAGAATAAAATGTCTTGACTTCAAAACAGAGAGCTGTAAATACAAAATTAAAATTAAAGCAAAACTAATACAAATAAACAGCATTAAAGTCAACAAACTTTTTGGAAAGTTTTAAGAGGATTATTAGAAAAGGGCCTTTTAATGCTCCCCACATAAAACCAAAAAAGCTTAAACATGTAACCTGGTGAGCGTCTGTGGCTCTTGATGCTGTCATGGTGGGAGCCTGTAGGAATTTGGGTGATGACATATTCCAAGAGGGATCATAGCACCATTTTCATCTCCTTTCAGATATATCTAGAATTAGGGTTTCCTTTATAAAGTACTGCTATTAAAAAAAAAAAAATCTCATAGAAAGGAAGCTTCTTTTTTCATGAGAAAACAGGATTTTATAGGATTTTTTTCTATTAATCTTGTGTATATGTAACTGTATCAGCAAGTGAGTGCAAAAGGTGTGACCTACTTGAAATTGTGCCTGATTTTCTCTAAATGGGATTTTCTCCAGTATTTATTGTGGCTGCTTCTAAATGTTGTTTGTTAGTAAGTGGAAGGCTGGCACCAGATCAGAAATGGTAATTCAATTTCAAGAGGATTTCAGAAACACCTTCCCATATTAATTTTATCTAGCCTTTCTGTTTATTTTAGAAATAATGTTAGTGGAATAGGCATGTAGCAATGAAGGATTGTTTCCTGTTGCTACACAAATGCCGATACAAACCTCAGCATTTATGGAAAGCAAATGTTGAGACGAAGTCAAGACATTTATTTTCTAAGCAGGAGATGTTGATTCTCTGACAACATTATATTGCACAGCCTTTATTTCTATTATGCCAAATGATTGATGTGGAGTTAATCATTAGTTTAATGGTTACTTTGCTCAGTGGAGAGGCAGCTGAACATTTTATCATTATTAGTGAGCTGCATTTTGACTTTTCTATCAAAGACCTGCTGGCCCCAATTCATCCCAGGTGTAAAAACAGACATTTGTTGTGTCCATTGTTTGTTTTGTGACCAAGCCAGGAATAATTTTCTTGCAAAATATTGTGAATATTTGTTTTGATTCCTGAAGCAGGAACCTGTTTTTCATGAAGACTTCCATGTATATCCTTGATTCTTTAAAAATAATTAAGAATGCTGTACCCTTTACAAGTAAACTACCACACGGTAGAATATATATGCACATATATACTTGCATACATGCATGTGTGTATATATATACACATAGAGTCATCTGGAAAAGATTTAAATTGCTAGGATTTAAAACAGTAGACAGATTCTAAGCCAGAAAATACTTTGAATGCTTAGGGAGTCAACACCACAGATGGAAATTACAAATGATTGTGAGACAAATGCAGAATGCTAAAAAATTATTGGCATCTGCATTTTCCAGTGCAGTCAGCAGAGGACAAGGACAGGCTGGTGGCTTTCCCATTTCAGAACCTCATCCCTGAGAGCTGCTTCAAAAGAATATTTCTGGAACAATTATGGAATAGCTCATCCAGATGGAGGATATATATTGTCCATCTCATAGGGTCCTTTCTCCTTTGAGGACAAATTTAACCTAATAAATAATGGGTTGCTCAGCACAAACTCCTTGAACAGTCTCTCTGTATTGTTTTTGTGCTGTGAAGTTTCTTCACTAAAACAAGGAACAATGCAGAATTTCACACAGAGACTGAATTAAACTAGTCTTTGTTATTCGAAAACATCGTTTACTTTCTTGCTTTCTGCTTAAGAACACAAAGATTTACATCTTTATCTGGAAATGTTTATTGTTTCTAGTGTAATTATGAAGTGAAGGTGCTCATTAGACATGTCTAATCCTTTTGTCAGTCTCATATTTTATTTTGAATGAGATTTTACCATTATATGCTTTTCAGCTTTATTTTCCACATTTTTGTCTTCCTGTGCTGGATTTTTAAGATTTTGGCTTTTCCCATCTTTGCTGTCAGAAGGGGTGAACACAATCTGCTTATTTATATAATTCTGTTCCCAATTAGATAACGCTCTTCAGGAAAACTGGCATAAGCAGAGCTCCCTGTAGGAAGCAGGGTTGAGTATTCCCTTTGGGGTCTAAGGAGCATGTTTGTATGAGAGCAGCTTTGAGGTATTACAAGTAGCAGGAGGTTTGTGGACCAGAGATGGATATGTGCTGCCCAAAGACTGCACTGGGGAGCAGGGAACAGCACCAGGGATGAGGAACGGGGTTTTATAGGAGGTCTGAGCAAAGCTTGCTGCCCCTCAGAATAAGCCACTGAGAAACTCCAAACCTTCTCAAAAGGCACTGGATGTCAGGGTAGACAGGGATATAAACTCATCTCAGTTGTCTTCCAGTATCCTTTAAGTGTTTTCTGCTTTAAAGTTAATTATCCTACTTTATATTCTAATAAAAACTGCCTCTTTTTTTTGAGCATAAAGCACTTCTGTTCTTCATTGGGGCACTTTGTGCAGAGGAAGGTCAAGTCATACTGTCTCAAAGCTTATGGCTTGAAGGGCCATTGTACAGCACTAACCAAACTGTCTTGTCATTACATTTGCACCATGTACCATGTGTTGGCTTCTCTATTCCCTGAGCTCAACCTTCTGTTTAGGGACCTGGTGCTGTGAGCTGGGATGATGTGAGGCTGAAGGCACAGCCACAGCAGAGAGGTAACCTCCGGAGTGGAACAGAGAGAGCCAAGCGTCATCACATTTTTAGAGGCAAGATGACAGTTCATCTGTGTCAGCCACTCGCCTAGACATAATTGACAATACACACTGTTTATTTAAAAATAAGCTCAGTTTTGCCTGTGTTTCTTGGTAGCAGACTTAAACATGCTAACAAGCACAGTGGCTTTTCACAAGCTTTCATCTGTCAGTTCCAAGGAGCCTGTTCTGTACTCCCAGGACCCAGAGTACCTCTGAATAGCACATTATGTTTTCATCCTACATTGCTGCCAGGCACTGTGCTTTCAGGGTAAGAGATAACATGTTAACGACTGAAACAGGCTGTAAAAATGAGAGGGAAATTGTGTCAGAAATGGGCAATCGCTCAGGTCACTAGAGACAGGACTTCCTAATGGGTTCTTAGCTAAGCATTGCACAGGCTTAAATTGCAGGGAGCATCTTCCTGTGAACTGGCCAATCTCACCTTATTCCAGCTTTCAGGGATCCTTCCCACATAGGGAGATTGATTTCAGATGTAGCTGCATTGATAAAAATCTATGACATATTTATTCATGATTTTGGTGGTGTGCATGCAACATCAGTCCCAGCAGTGTGACAGTAAGGTGTCTTTTTATCTGTAGATCTAAGGATGCTTCTGTTCTCCATATTTTGTGAATTTGCTGGCAGGTTAACAGCTTTCTGCAGTCACGTAAATGGCAAAGCTCTCATGTGCCACAACTCCTTTTGTTCATAGCAGAGTAATGGCAGAGCAGTGACCATCCTTTGGGGAGGATCATTCAGGAGCCTTCTCCTCCTCTTCTTGCTGTTACTGACTCTCACTAGCCTTTTCAAAAATCTGTAGAGCTTACACCAGTGCTGACCTTGTCTAATCATATTGATTGTTAGTAACTGAAGGCTAATTAGGAAGCCAGTTGCTATGGTAATTCTTGAGTCATACATATATAGAGAAAATACTGTTAAAACTACTAGTGCATGGTGACTATTAGCATAGTTAAACAAATTAAAATATATAATTCATTCAGATTTATTCTGGAATTCAAATGAAGATGCAATATACAACAAGGGAGTTTTTCCCTTGCCACCACGTTTTCCTCTTTCATAGTGAATTTGTTCTTTTATTTGTCTGTTGAGTGAGATATGCATAATTTTATGAGTAAATAGCAAAGTAGACTTTGGGTTGTTCTCCACCCCCCAACCCTGCAGCCCACACAAAATATGTCACAACAAGCTTCATGTGACAGGAGAATGACTCAGAGGGTAATTGGACTTGGAACCCCTCAAATTTCTAGGTCACTTGTTCATATCCAGTCTGCATGTGTATGATGAATGGTTTATTTTCACATGGATAGGTTGGTGGCTTGCATACCATGAGATGATGATCTCAGCCTATGCCCTCAGGAGATGGTGATTCATTGCAAGCAAGGGCTGCTGCAGCTGGCTTTCAGCAGCAGCCTCTTTTTTGGCCAGACTTTGAAATGGCTCTTCAGCAGAGCTGGTGGCTCAGTGGGAGACCACACTCTGTTTTGGGGCACTGTGAGAACGTTGGATTGCTTTGGCTGTGCAGTGCCTCATCCGTGGATAAATGGAAATTTTTGCCAGTCACATCTAATAGAGTCTTTTCACCTAATTTTTAACTTGGTGTGGCCCAAATCAAAATCAAGGGCATTGTACTCTGTTTAATGGCAGTCTTCCTTCTCCCCCTTTGGCACCTTACTAACTAGTCTTGTCACGCACAAATCTTAGCTCTCCTAATGAGTCTCCATCTGCACATCTTGAAGGAAGAGGAGGATATAAGAGCATTTGTCCTGTTGCTACCCTTATGGACAGTTTGAATGATGAGGGAAAATGTATCTAGGAGAGTCACAGGACTGGATGGGGGGAGATACGAGTGTGCTTAGTTCAGGTCATATCCAAGCAAACATGAGTTTCTCTGCTCTCTCAGTCTACAGTGGATGAATGTCCTTAAATTGACTTTAGCAGCACATAAAGAAAAAAGGGAGCAGAAATGCAGCCACTGTGTAGAATGAATTTCTTTTAACAGGACTCATAAATAAATGGAGTATTCTTTCTATGGCTTCTTGGGAATTGTATGCATGCAGAGTTGTATTCATTTAAATGAAAATAAGATTACTAAGGAAGTGAGAGCCACTTTAAAGCAAGAAAACCCAAACAAACCCAAAAACACAAAACCCAAACCAAAGGTATAAGTATGTTTAAATTGCTTAGGATCAACTAAATCAGAGTAAAATTACTCTAACAGTGAACCTGAAACATCTGCTTTAGGGGTTTTGTGTGGTCCTCGAGTTAATTAGTTGCCACTGTAAAGGAAAGTCCTGAGCCTGCCATTTTGAAATACCCATTTCATGTTACCAGTAATTTTGCCCACAGGGACAACTCAAATTAAAAACCCTTTTAACTCGCTGCTGCCAAACCTGTTCTAGAAACGGCTCCCAGCTGGGTATAGGGCACAAGGGATTCACCTGGGAAATCTCTTAACCAGAGCCATCCTGCAAAGCTGTCTTCAAGCTAATAGAAAAAATATACTGAAACCTTGATACCTGTGTGGAAGATGAGGTTTGTGCTAGTACTGCTGGTCGCTGTTTGCTGTACCTTCATGCATGTAGGAACAGTGCACTCCTGTCCAGGCATCCACTCCATATCCTTAGGGATTTGGGTAACTTCAAGACAGAACATTTTTCAGAGGGAGCTCAGATCATGTTCTGTGTCATAGTGTTTTGTTTTTTTCCTGTTAAAATAATCCAAAAATACATGGTTTGTTTTCAGTCTGGTGGAAGAAACAATGTAGAAGTTGCTTTTTAGTTTTTCATTTGGTATTTAACATACATGAAACATGCCTTTAAGTAGGAAAATTAAATTGCTCTCGTGATTTCTTTCAAGATTGTGTTTTTCTGTGTCCATTTGTGTATTGAGCTGTGTGCTTTCTAGAGACATTACTTATTTAAAATTACAGGAAAATGTGTGCTACTCTAAAATGTACGATGTTAAAGTAAATACAGATCCAGTACATTAAAATCAATGGATTTCCATGCCTTCTGCTGCAGGCTGAAATCTCCTTTAGTCTCAACTAAAGCAATGATAGAAATAAGAATTGATGGATTTAATTTTTTTATGTGTTTTTAAGTGCATTTCATCAACATGACTTTTCCAAATGGTACTTTTTGTGGTTTGGGTTCCCTTCAGGATTTTTTTTCCCCTCCTCATCAGTAGTATTTTTTCAAAGTGTTTTACTGGAAACAAAAAAGATTTTGCCAGCTTTGTGTGCTGTGAAAGCACTCTTAAGTTCCAGTTTGTTTACACCAATACAGGAAGCCAGACAGAATCTTAAGTACGTGCAATGCAGTACAGCAGAGGAATACACACAGCAACTTCTAAGGAGAGTATCATTTTTTTTTTATTCAGACCATGCTTCTTGTTCAGCTTCCTTCTTTAAGTGCTCTGGCTAGGGAGGAAGATTCCTCTTACTTCCCATTGATGAAGAAGGAAGAAATAGTTGAGATGAGGTTTTTTGCATCATCTCTAGTTCCAGCTTTTTTCTGTATCCCTAGTTAGATATGACCCAGGATAGCATGGTGGGTGGTGAAGGGCTCCCAGAGAGATCAAAATGCTCTTACACAGGAGAAACAGGCCTTTCCCAAGTGGACAGAAATTGTCTTTTCTTGAATAAAACAAGGGGTTTGTTTTATTCCTACAGAGGCTTCTCTAGAGGAATCAGTACTGAGGGCTCCGCATCAAAGGGCTGAGTCCAGCCTGAGGATTCTCTTGTAAAAGCACTACAACAGCAATTGACGGCAAAAAGCCTTTGTCCAATGTTTCTACAAGCCTGAGTTACACAGCGTAGTTGTGGCAGAGACCGTTCAGTAGCACACATGACCAACTTCCTTGTAAATGGGGTTAGATGTGCAGAAAGGCTGATTATAGTGAGTGAGCAGCATCATGTGACATCAGTCTGTTATTTTTATTGCTTTTATTGGCATATTTTGTGTGTATGGACACAAACATATTCACCTATTGAGTTCTAGCCCAAGCTTTATGTGTTACACTCCTCCTATTAAGACTTTCTTATCTGTGCAGTCTCGAAGTGTTTCCTGATGAAGAGTGTTATTTGTGTCAGGGAAAATCAGATGGAAGCATATGATTTGCCAAGGTTTTGTAGTGGAGAGCTGTTCAGTTATTTGTCAAATAAGACTCTAGATGCATGGAATCAGACTGCTCTTTGCTGCCACTTGGCAAAGGGCTGGGATCTCTATGCAATTCCCATGTTTGTATATTATGCCATCTCTGCATCCTCCAATACAGAACCTGCAGATTGGGGCTAAATGGTAATTTTTTCTGCTTATGATAGCATAGTATTGCAATCAGATAAATAACCCTCT
This sequence comes from Megaceryle torquata, assembly GCA_024611175.1. NCBI lineage: Eukaryota > Metazoa > Chordata > Aves > Coraciiformes > Cerylidae > Megaceryle > Megaceryle torquata. The sequence goes on along the minus strand of JANIJG010004805.1, from coordinate 183,018 downwards.
TTGCACACTTTTTTTTTTTTTTTGTAAAGCTTTTGACTTAGTAGCTTCTTTCTGGTTCTTGTGTTTTCTCTGACAGTCTGTTTTACAAGGCAGAGGTTTGGATTTAACTTTGGAAGCATAAAAGTATATCCTTTTCCCAGATAGGTTATATCTGAGGGTCCAAACCATGCAAATATTTATGCAGCAGGGTCTTGGCTGAGCCTGGAGCCAAGCTCAGGGATAAGAATTTGGAAAGTCAAGGCCTCAGTTAGACAAAACCCTCAACAATAGTAGTAGTTTTCATGGAAGGGAAGAATGAATGCAAACAGAAAAGAAGACAGAAGGAAATCTCTCTGCTGCAAAAAAGTATTTTTCACAGAGAGACTGTAACATTGAATTAAAGAAACCTAAATCCCTTTGTGAGGACATTTTAAAAGTGTAGTGCATGGTATTAGCAGCTTTAAGATAATATCTATAGTCATAATTCTGTTTAACATCAGGCAATGCTAACATTTTTCTCGTGATGGGTCAAGTCATGGAGATTTATTTTCACTGAAGCAGGTGTAACATACTGTGTGATTTGCTCTGGTGAATACTCAGGATCCTTCCATAAGCCTGGGAAGATTTTCAAGGCCAGAACTGAGGAGTAAGAGGGCTTTTTCACAATTTTCCCTCAGCTAAAAAGATTAATTTTGCATACCTGAGGCACTTACTATTCTGAATCTTCCCATTTCAGTAATGCACGGGAGTTAGTAATGAACTGTTCTCCACAGGCCTCTTGTGCACACGTACTTCCTTAAAGCATTTCAGAACTGTCTGTTGAAGTGCCTGAGAACATCTGTTTCGAGATGTTCTCTTTGGAAAGGTCATCACTAGACTTTGGAAGCCACATTGTCCCAGTCCAAGACAGTTTCCCAGTTGATTTTTCCAATAAATTATTTTCCGCATTTCCTTATTTAGCCACTCTCTGGAGTGATTATCTCAGATGTAATCTCCTCATCTGCCCAAATCATCTTAATAAAACTATTCATTTTTAACTGGCTATCAAAGCCAAGAGAGAAGTAATAAACAATAAGTGGCAATAACTGCTGCTAGCCCATTTCCATGGAAGGAGTTTCAATGTGGGCATGAAGCTTGTGTCAGCATCTCTGCACAAGGAGGTCCCTTTCTCAGCTAACGACCATCTTTGTCTACCAGCATCTTCTCAAGATCCTCTGGAGTCCATCATGTAGGAGAAAAAAGTGCCATTGCCAGGGTGGGAGTTTTTATTTGAGAGACATTTTTCTGCCTTCCTTGCAAGCTTTCACAGTCAAGGTAAAATCTAGTGATGTTCAAATGCAAAGGGCAGTAGCTGGAGTGCATCAAGTTTCAAGCCACATCTCTCTGTACTGCCTGCATAAAGCCAGAATTTCTGTAGAAAGCTATCGTTTCCTCCAAAGACTCAGTCCTTGCTTGTTTGATTGCACATTGCTTCAAACATTTTTCAGCTTCGCTGGCAATAAACTAAAACTAGAATAATGCATCCCCTTAGTATGGAGTATGTGGAGATGTCTATCCCCCGAAAACTGTACTGATTATAAAATCAGTTCTTACAATGATGTGGCTTCTGCTGTTGGATCTGGTTGTTATCAGCTCCAATTCTGCATACTAATCATGTGTTTTTTCATATTAGAGAGTCCAATATAAAACTGTTACATGGACAATTAATTTCATGCAACCAAACTCTCAACAGACTTTCATCTGGCATGATGCTAAAGAACCGATAGAAATAAAATTCCCTATCATAGAAATGTCTGGGTTGGAAGGGACCTCCCGAGGTCATCTAGTCCAACCGCCCTGCTGACAGCAGGGCCATCTTCAACTAGAGCACATTGCTCAGAGCCTCATCAAGCCTCACCTTGAATGTCTTCAGGGATAGGGCCTCAACCACCTCCCCGGGCAACTTTGTTCCAGTGTTCTACCACCCTCATGGTAAAGAACTTCTTCCTTACATCCAATCTAAATCCACTCTTTTATAATTTAAAATGATCGCCCTTCATCCTTTCACTCCAGGCCTTTGTAAACAGGTCCTCTCCTGTCTTTTTATAAGCTCCCTTCAGGTACTGGAAGGTTGCTATTAGGTCTCCCCAGAGCCTTCTCTTCTCTAGACTGAAGAGCCTGGTTTTTTCCCTTTCCCCCTTTAAATCTAGTTTAAAGATTGGTCAATGAGCCCAGCCAATTCTTGTGATAAAATCCTTCTCCCCATCTGCCACCTGCAGGCCTGGCCTCATGTAAATTGACCCATGGTCAAAAAAACCAAAGTCCTTCTGGTATAAAAGTATGAATTGATCTGGCTGGTCCTCCTCAGTCTTTCTGGGTTGGTCCCTGCGACTGAGGGGAGAGAAGAGAACACCACCTGTGCTCCCAGTCCCTTGACCAGTTGACCCAAGGCCCTGAAGTCTCTCTTGACAGCTCTCAGTTTTCTTCTTTCAAGGTCATCGCTGCCTATCTGGAAGGTCAATAATGAATAATAATCTGTAGGCTGGACCAGGGTAGGAAGCTTCCTTACCACATCTTTAACTTGGGCCCTGGGGAGACAGCAGACTTCCCTTAGGAGTGGGTCAGGTCTGCATATCAGGCCTTCAGTTCCCTTCAGAAGGGAGTTGCCTATAGCAATGACTCTTTTTTTTTTTTTTTTTTTTTTTTTTTTTTTTTTTTTTTTTTTTTGTTTATCTGTTTTGGTGCTGCTTTTTGGTTTCTTTTTGTTTTGGTACCCGT
>JANIJG010004805.1:162864-180182 GCA_024611175.1 Megaceryle torquata | reverse complement strand
TTTTTTTTTGGTAGAAGATGTTTGGATGCTGGGCTTCGGCTTCCTTAGTTTTGGGAACACTTCCAAGACAGGTGATTCTTCTTCCTTATTGGCTGGCTGTACTTGCAGGGCATCAAACCTGTTCTGCAAGGGCACCTGGAAGGTTGGGTAAATCACTGAGGCAACATGCCTGCTGTGCTGGGTAGGAACTTGTTGCCATTGCCCCCTGTCAAGGGGGTGGGGTAAGGTGGGCTGCTGCCCTGACCATGGACCTGCCTCCACTCCCTCTTTTCCTTTAGGTTTCTGCCTTTAGTCTGACAGGTACAGGATTTAGGGGGTACCTGACCCTTGGTAATTTTTAATGGGTGTTCCCTTTTCAGTCTCAGGGCCTGCAGAGCTTGGCTCTACCAGTCAATCTTGTCCTCAGCTTCCCTGATGCTCCTAAGCCTTTCAACTTCAGCTTGCAGCCTTTCAACTTTGCCTTGCAGCTGTTCTGCTTGGTTGAGGAGATCATCAACCTGCTCACACCGTGCACAGCTCCCTGCTACAAGGGAGAGGCTGAGGCATTCCTTGCAGCCTGCGACCTGAACCATCATGTTCTCCTGTGGGAGCTCTGTCTGAGTTCCCACCACTATCCTGTCCAGTGTCAGGAGCACAGCCTTCTTTTGCCACATGGAGACCATTGTTGTAGGTCTGTGCTAGAACTGAGTTATTGTTGGTGTTGGTTTGTTTGTTTTTAAATTAAATTTCTCTTTGTTGTTAGTGTACAAACCTATCTGACTATTGCCAGTGTTTGTGTCAGGCTGCTTCACTCTGCAGTCCAGCTCCCACATGCATGCCTCTGGCAGTGTTTTGCCAGGAGAGCTACAGCGGTCTCGCTGCCTGCGATATGGCGGCGCTTCCGGTTTCACCATGTTTAAATCTCCCGTGGCTTCCCAGAAATGCCCCCTAGCTGCGTCACTCTTACAAGCACATCTGCGAGAGTTGCAGACTCTGCCAGTCTTCACTGTCTCTCTGGGTCTCCCCATGTCAAGAAAACCCCCTGCTCAAAAGAAAACCAAAAGAAAAAAAAGAAAGCAGCTTCCATCTGCTGTGCAGAAATTTATATTTTTCCCATGCCTGCATTGATCGATGTGAGAATATGGTGTCATGGCCTTTGGATAAGTCAGGGAGACACAGTATTGGTGCCTCCTGATAATCTCCTTCAAAGACTTGCATATGCACTATTTAGCTCTAAGTGTGAAATCACTATTAAGACTCAGTTAAAGGGGTATCCCACCTATTTAGTCAGGTCAGTGCAACATGTATGTATACCTTCAGCAAAGTTAAAGAGATGAGGAGAGTGGGTGCTTGAATTAATTTTTGAAATGTCAATAACTGCTAAGATATATTAGACTGTAACTCCCTGGTGCTCAATAAATCATGGTAGGGAGACAAGTTTTTTGTGTTCACAAGGAAAGTGGCAGGAGAAAGTGTCAACTATCTATTTTTAAAAGGTCAAAAGTCTCTAATACTTTTAAGGAAAATAGCTTTTCTTTTGTAACCTGTTTAAATCAATGTCGTAGCATTTTGCTGTCACTTTAGAGGGAAGTTTTCAAAAGGACATTTCAGACTGGCTTCTGATCAAACTGAAAGAAATAAGAGCTCCTCCATGTACCACATGGAGACAGAGGTAGCCAAGTGTTTAATTTTTCTGTTCAGACACATCACAGGTTGTTCCTGTGGGTGGTCACCCAGTGAATGCTAGGCAGGATTGCCTATGTGACACCACACTACTGCTAACTCCTTCTTAAGCTTGGCACAAATTGAGGCATCAGTCAAACTCCCAAGCAAGACTGACCTGGCAAATTGGTCTAAAGAGTATTTATATTAAAGAAAGGGAAGTAAAAGATGAAAAAATTGTTGACTTTTTTTTTTCCTTCCCTTTTCCCATAAATGAACACAAAGTAGTGCAGAAAGCCCAGTGAGGTGACCTGCTCTGGGAATCAGTACCTGACACCTGATACTTACTGATGCTAATTGCAGGTTCCTATAGAGGGAAAAATCTGTTCACAAGAATCCACAGGATATTTATGCCACAAAAAACTGGCATAAGGATAAAAGGCCAAAAGGCCCAATTACGATGTATCACAGGAAATATAAGGTGAACTGATCAAGTCTATAGCCCATGTACATACCTTCTCTAGAAGGGAATGTAAGGACAGAGTTGGCAGGGAATGGGTTGCTCTCATCACTACACAGGTCAGTGTGGCTGGAGAGGGGGAAATCCTTCCTTTATGCTATGTGCCATATCTGTGGGCAAGGTGCACGCACCAAACAAGTGCCCAGGGAAACCTTGACATGCAGGGCAGCCCCCTCTGCTAGTGTGCCATAGAGAAATGAAATGCAGAAATCCATAAATCCTATATTTACTGTGGTCATCATATAGATAAGCTCACCGGTTGGGCACCAGTTACTCTATGTCATTTCTGCTGCTGGTAGTACAAGATCTTCACCTTTTAGGGTGTACATCCCTGAGCACTGTGTATGGTGCTGATGCTGTGATCTGCCTCTAAGCTGGTCTTTTACTCTGCATATGCTTGGCTCTTCTTTTGACCCAAGTTTCCATTTACATGAGTATGTTTAACTTCTATATCTATATTTATACACATATACACACACACATTGTTTTTAAACAAGCACACTTCCTAAAGGGGAAAAATTACCCTATCCCTGTCTGTGTGCTTTGCTCTGATCCTGAAAGGAATTCTTATCATAAAAGACAGAAATGTCCAGTCTTTTGTTCTTTCATTATTTTGAAATATAAGACCACTTGGCTGCAAGACCATTAGTTTGTGAGTTTAATAGTCTTGCTTTTCCCATAAGACTTTGATTAGTCTAAGAGACTTTCTCTTTAGAGGACTACAAAGAAGCTACCATAAACTATAAATTCCTTGCTAATAGATTTGTTTAAAAGGCCATTTCAATGTATCTTGATTTTTATGGCTCACTCTTTGAGTGCAGCTGGTTTGAAGAGGAACTCTTCCTTTGCTTCATGCTGGGCTTTGTCACATGTGTCACAAAGGTGTCCCCCCAGCCCTGCCTAAATACAGCTTTAAACAAAGCTAAGACTGTACTACCACCAGGCAGCACCTTCCTCCTCCTCTTCATTTTCCCTCTCTTTCCCTACAGTTACTGGCTCTGGCTATTGCCTGTGGAAATTCTGCACGGAAGCCAGTTGCTTGTGAATAGGTAATAACAATTATAGCTCACTACCTCAGTGGTGAATTAGAGGAAATTCCTTAGTCACGTGATGTTGTCACATCTTAGAGTCTTTCATTCTCTTTAAAGAAAAATAAAAACAATTATCCTTTGTGCCTTTGTAAAACAGAGTAATTTTTCCTCTTTTACTCTGTGTTTAAGTAACATGCTTTTGAGCATCACTTTTTATTTCGATAGTTATGTATGCAGCGGAAACATGGTTAGGCAAATGCCTAAGCACTCTGCAAGCAGTGTGCAGTTTGGGGTTTCAGAGGCTTGGGGGGATTTTTTAAGAAATTTCCCCTGATTGTTTTGCACACCATCTATTCAAAGGCTTGCGTGCATCAGAAATATTGCTCAATCTGTGATCTGGATTTCTTGTGATAGGCAGCAGTATAGCTAATAGTATCATTCCTTACAAACAATGTAATAACAGTTCCATCTTCTCTCCTGATGACATATAATAAGTTATGCATTATGAGCAATCATCTGTTTGTGTGTATTTATACTGTAAGACAAATGACTTGCACAAATACTAGCCAGCAATCCTTTTTTTTCTGTTTGTTGCTGCTGCTGCAGGTATTATTTGCTCTTCTCTACAGAGGATCTGAGTCTGCAGAGTCAGTTGTTTGATGTGAGCAGCAGTGGTTTGTGCTTTTAATACCAGAGACACCTCTACCTGAGGTAGTGTTCTTTTGGTTTTCCACAATCAGGGTGTGCACTTTTTGCCAGGTACAAATAAATTGTTCATGCAAATAATGCAAGCAGTACCCAGACTAGTGCTACCCATTGTGTGCAGTGTGTGACTGATCCCCTATAATATTTTTTTTTTTAACTTAGCCTTCTTACCTGAATGACAGCCCATAACAGGCATATGGACACCCCAAAGGGCAAGAATAGCAATGGCCTTCTGCCAGAAAACAGCACTTCAGTGCTGTAAACTGGGATTCATCTGCAAAGAGCAATGGTGAGTAAGGTCATCACCAACAGGTTTTCTTGAAGAGCATATAGCATGGGATGCACTATTTATTATGGGGGACAGAAGGTCTTGTCATTTTCCATCTAAAACTGGAAGACAAAAGAAATTATTTTAAATGGATGTATCTTTAATAACGTGTTTAAAAAAAAAAAAAGTCTGTTGCCTTTGTACCAGTGAATGGGAATATTAGAATGAAAGTCAAGTCATTCCACAAATCTGTGAAACACCCTCATCATGCAAATGGTATTTAATTCTTTCAAAAACTTAATCTTTTAAAAACTTAATCTTGTAGAAACAATTTAGAGTTTCCTATGTTCCTACCTTTCTTTCATTCCTTCCTTAGCCATGCATTTTCCAAACCTTCCAAAGTGTCATGAACTGCTCATGCCCAACTTCAATCAAATCTGTATCCTCAGTTTCTCAAACCAAAACAAAGCTTATAACCCATCTCTCTCTTAGGAAGCCAAAACACTCTCCTGATGCAGAAACATCCAATTTTAAGCATTCCATTAAAAGAGGTATGTAGTCCAAGTTGTTCCAAAGTAAGATAGCAGATTGGATCATAAAAAAATTATTACCCTCAACAGCCCTATCTGTTGGGTGAGGTCACTACTGTGATATGGTTTCTCAATAAATTTTTTTGCCTTTATACAAGGCCAAAAAATCTGCAACATTTTTCCCTGAGCTGTTTAGCAGCATGAAATCTCCTCTGGTTAAATGGATTTGTTGGTATCATATGTTCTGCTTTTTCTGGGGTTTGTTTGTTTGTTTTGTTTTTTTCATGGGCAACTGATTTTTAGATTGTGTGGAATGACAAATATATTGCTGACCACCCAAAAAGAACACAAGCAAAACCAGACTGAATCTTAAAAGTCTGAGACAATTCCCATCTTGTTAGAACTTCTAGGCTACAATTAAGCAAGTGAATTGCACGGTCATATACAGTGGAAGCAATCACAGCCTATGCTGTATTTATATCTTATCATGATTTATTTTCAAAGAAAACAGGAAGATCATAAATAGAATTTGAAACATTCTTTGTAATGGCTCTGTACCTTGCATGGTGGGAAGGAATCCCAGTCTCAGTCTCAAAGCATTTTGTTGCTGATGAAAACTAAATAATAAAGATGAACATGTTCACATGTGAACTTGGCAGTTCAGCACTGCTAAACAAAGCCAGTTCTCATCACACCCTACCGAGCACCTACTGTCAGTCCCCATGTACTTTTGTTTCCTTCTTCTCCAGTCAGTATAGAGCTCCCAGAGCAGAGGAGAGATTGGTTTCTTCTGTAGAAACCTTGAGGAAGCAGGAGGGAGAGCTTCTTACTATAATAAAAACAAAACAAGAAAAGAAACCACTGAGGAATTTTTTTAAAGCAGAAAAAGTCAGATAAGCAACATACCTTTATTTGCAAGGTTTTTGTTTGTCTTATATGTGCAGGTAATTTGTCAGGTACGGTTCAGTTGTTAGTCAGAAGTAAAATACTTTTTGTATTACTTGTAAAAATCTTTGTGTCTCTGCACCTATCGTTAATGATCTATTGTTTTGCCTCAGGCCTACTCAGATCTATTGGCAACCAATAGATTTTCAAAAGAACAAAATATCTGTGAATAAGTGGTGACCAAGTTTGCAATGTGGGTATTTATCCAAGGTGTTTCATTTGAAAAATGTACAGAGCTACCTTGGCATTAAAATCCAATAGACTGTCACACTATCACCGAAATATATCTGCATTAACAATTTTACTTCCTACAGCTGACCTCAGCCTGAGAAATATCATTCTTTCATGATTTCAAAAAATGGCAGTGGGGAATCTTTTGGGTCAGGGTGGTCCCTTAGACCTATAACAGACACTATCTGTTAACCCCCCTCCCTCACCAAAGGGGAAGGGAAAGGGAATAAGGGAGAGACTTAGTGATTAGAAAAGGAAGCTAGAACAGCTTTAATGAAAATGATAATAATAATAATAATAAAAAAAATAGAATATATACAAATATATACAAAACCAGTATTGAACCCAACGCCCCTGATGGTAATTCCATCACCATCACCACTGATGCTGTGGAGCAGGCAGTGGGGGAGTTCCAGACTGGGCCCTGCAGAAGACAGGAGCTGTGTTCAGGAGCTGGACTCTGGTACCGGATTCAGGGACACACCGATGGGGATCAAAGGCAGAACAGACAGAGTCCTCCTTGGATGCTCTGAGGAAAGAGACAAAAGAGGATCCAAGCCAAGCCAAACAAAGCTGGCAAAGTGGTCCAAGGGGGAAAAAGAGCCTGGGAGTCCCTAGAGAGCAAGCTATAGACCTTCTAGATCCCTCAGCTTTATACCAAATATGACATATAAGGGATGGAATACCTTGTTGGGCAGTTTGGGGTCACCCGCCCTGTCTGCTCCTCCCTGCAGGTGCAGCCTTTCACTTCCTGCACCTCCCCATGTGGTACACAAGACCCAGCAGTGGCCTTGGTCTGCACACCAATCCTTGCTAGTAACTCTACACATGGGGTGTTATCACTGCTAGAAGCAGACACTGTGAAAACAGGCTGCTAATTTTAGACAGTGCAGTTAGAAGAACTGAGTTGAAAAGTAAAATCACTGAACAGAATTAGTTCTGTTCTCTCTTAAACCAGGACATTCCACACCTTATTCCATACCATTTATGTCATACCCATCACTAGGGTATAATTTTTTTCTACAGAAAAGTTCATTTAGTTCATGATTTCCATTGTAGATTTCCATCTGTTGTAACAGTCTCTCAGGATAGGATAGGATAGATGAAATTCATCACAGTTCTCACCCACAGGTTGCAGACTTATCTCAGGAGGTTACTGGACACCACTTGATGAGGCTTGTTATCACCACTATATTGTCCTGAAAGGCACTTATTGAATACTGTTAATATTATGCAATTAATATACAGCTTTGAATCAAGTATTCTCACCAAGAGTTAAATTTCCTTGAGGTACACACTGTATTTCAACATCTTTCATCATTACCCACCAAGCGCTTCCAGGTCCTTGAGTGAAAGCAGTCCCACGAATGGGTTTGCCTTTGCCCAAAGCAGAAAATACCCACACAGTTTTTCCCAACTAATTCCTTTTGTAAACGACAGGGACTTTATCCCCTTCTACTGTGTGTAATGGGTCTGAGCAGGATGGACTCAACTGATGGATCCTCTGGTGTTAAGGACTCTCTCTCTGCTCCGTCACTGGACTTGGCTGTTTTGTTTGTTTTCTTTTCCTCACAGGAGCAACGTTTACATGTGTAGATTGAGTGGGAGTGGCCACAGTAGCTGTCGATGGAGCTGCTGGCCTTGTTCACCTTTATGTTCCCAGTCTAGGTTTGTCTGGAACACTTCAGCAGCCTGATCCATTTGCTGGTTGTTTTGATGTTCCTCAGTGGCTTGACCTTTAGGTACCTGGGCATCCGCATGATGGACTTTTACAACTAGTTTCTTTATCCGAGCAGCAATGTCTTGCCACAGTGTGGCAGCCCAAATGGGTTTACCTCTGTGCTGCCAGTTCTTCTTCTTCCACTGTTTTAACCATCCCCTTAAAGCATTTGCTGCCATCCATGAATCAATGTAGAGATAGAGCCCTGGCCACTTTTCTCATTCAGCAGTGTCTAAAGCCAGCTGAACAGATTTACCTCTGCAAACTGACTTTATTCACCTTGTCCCTCAGCTGCTTCTGCTACTCATTCTGTGGGACTCCAAATGGCAGCTTTCCACTTCCAATGGTTTCCTACAAGACAGCAAGATTCATCAGTAAGCAGACCATGTTGCTTATCATTATCTCATAACTGATTATATGGTGGGGCTTCTTCAGCACATGTTACCACCTGTTCTGGTGGCATTCCAAAGTCGTTACCTTCTAGCCAATCCATGATCACTTCTAAGATTCCTGGATGACCGAGAGTCCCTATTCGAGCTCTCCATGTGATTAATGCAGCCTACTTACTCCATGTAGCATCAGTGGCATGATGTGTGGAAGGGAACTTACCCTTGAACATCCAGTTTAGGACTGCTAACAGTGGTGCCAGGAAGAGCTGTGCTTCAGCACCAGTCATTCCCAAGGCAGCTTGAACTCCTTCATATGCTGCCAATATTTCTTTTTCAGTTGGAGTGTAGTTGGCCTTGGAGCCTTTGTATCCTTGACTCCAAAATCCTAGGGGTCAACCTCAAGTTTTTCCTGGCACTTCCTGCCAGAGGCTTCAGGTAGGACTGTCATTCCTGGCTGCAGTATAGAGCACATTTTTAATGTCCTGTCCTGTTCAGACTGTCTCAAGGGCTACTGCATGTACAATCTCTTGTTTGATCTGTTCAAAGGCCTCTTTTTGTTCAGGACACAAAATAAAATTGTTTTTCTTACGAGTCACTTCATAGAGAGGTTTTACAATTTGTCTGTAACCAGGAATGTGCATTCTCCAGAAAGCCACAGCACATAACTGTCTTTATCTCAGCTTTACCAGTCACTGCCAGTATAAGGGATGTAATCAGGACAGGCTGCACTGCAGTAACTACCCCTTGATTCACCAGGAGAACCCCTGAGCTCTAAATTATACCAGAGCCCAAGCCATCTCTTTGCCATCCCACAGATTAAGGGAGAAAAAAACCCAAAACAGATGTATTCTGGAGCAGCAGCAGCAGATGCATTCTGGTGTGTTGATAACAGAAAACTGGCCATTTTTATTTTACAGTTTTTTGTCTGGAATTTGACATTAATTGTACACAGAAGAGATAAAATAGGTTTTTCTCTAAGGTATGGGAGACTTTTCGCATCTGTGGTCTCCGGTTCCTGCTAATAAGGATATGTCTTCTGGTGGGTTATTTTTAATCTCTGTAATTTCTGTCAGATCAAGACAGCATTGTGTCCTGCTGCTGAAGTTGTGTCACATTTCTTTGGAACTTTTTAGCCATCTTTTCTATTTCAGTCACTTTTCACTTCCTCTTCTCCGAGGTAAAAGGTTTCATTAAATCTCTATCAGTAATTAGTGATGTCAGAGATCCAATAGCCAATGATGTATGGGCCCTGCCTTCTAATAGACAGGAGATGCAGGACTGCCCTTACTGACATGACCTTCAGCCTCAGAAGATATCTGTTTCTGACTCTTGTTACTTGGCTTGGTGGCAGCTCACTGGTGTTTTGGGTCTCTGTTTTCTTATCTGATATCCACCCTATTTTCATAACTCATCAGCAATCTAGGAAGAAGTTCCTTGTGAATTTTAATCTTGCCCATTCTCTGCTTCACCATGGCTTGAAATATCTTGACTTTTACATTATTTTTCAGAGAGATCTCACAGAACGATGCCTTGGAGGTCATAGAAGCAAATGTGTTTTCCAACCTTCCCAAACTACATGAAATGTAAGTAATGAGCAATCTAAATTCAAGGGAGACAATTATAAAGATTCATTATAGGCAAGTATCAAAAGTATTGCCGTTTGGTTCGGATGAGCTCTGAAGAATTCATACTGATAAAGGAACATTTGAAATCCCCTTTTGTCTTTTCCATCTTCTTATCTAACTGTCCCTTTCTTTCCCTGGTCAGCCTGAAACTTATCCTCAAACAATTGCTGATATCAAAAGGTGGTGGGGTCTGCCAGTCTGTGATAGGCTGCTCTTTGAAATCATGAAGATCTTCTGCTGTCAAAAAGAAAAGCTCAGCGTATAGTACCACTGCATTATCGTGCAACCACAGATATTTTAAGATCAATATACTGAAATATTTCATCTGCTGTTCCATTTTCTCTTTGCAGAAGAATTGAAAAGGCCAACAACCTCGTGTACATTGATAAAGATGCATTCCAACACCTTCCAAACCTCAGATATTTGTAAGATCTTTTTCTCTTTGCAAGTACTATAGTAATTTTGAATGACAGATGCATTTCTGTCTAACCTGTTCTGAGCACATTTGGTTATAAGACACAATAATGCTCTCTCTCCCCCTGCCAGTTGCACATTGTCAATCCACATTTTCATCCCTGGGTTTGCTAACAGTCCTCAAAAAAGCTGAAGATAATACCCTCCATGGGGTATTCACACACAGAAGGTCCTTGAGCCTTTCTAAGCAACAGATTGCAACTGAGTGATGACAAAAGGAACGGGGACTTTTTTCTGTCTATAAAAACAGCTTTAGGTTGAAATTCCTCCTGAGAGCTTTGGGACAAAATCTTTCTCATCTATCTTTGCTATGGCTCTGTCTTCTGTTATACTTCATACACATGGTATTAAGCATTCAAATTCTCTTTTCTTTAGCAACGGCAGGGCAATAGCAATGGTTTTCATTAACACTTGATGTGAGATGATTAAAACCTTAGAATACAAATGTATTTGTGTATGGTATAGCTTTATTTTATTAACCAGCTTCATCAAGAATGGCGGCTCCACAACTGTGATTGCCGCATCTGCTTCGTGGGGTTGCCATCACAATTCAGTGATAATTGAATCTATCCTTAAAATAAACTGTTACCCAAAAATATTTTCACAGCTTTTAGCATGTGATCCTAACATGACTAACAATCTCTCCTCTGCATGAAACCCCAACAAAGTCCTGTTAAACAGTAATCATTTTTAATGGCCTTATCTTAAATAAGCTGCCATGGTGTTCTTCACTGAACAATGGCATATACACCCAAAAGGATATCAGCTTCACTTTATGTCCATCCACCTGAGCACATACACCTTAATTTGTTTTCCTTACACAAGAAACCTTACTCATCCAGGAAGCTTGATCAGGATTTTTACATTTGAGTACATAAGTGCTTAGTTGTCTGGTTAGATATTTCTTAGAGATGGGATAAAATCAGGTCAATGGTCTAATAAGCATAGCTCCCTGTAAGCTAAGAACTGTTTAAGGTCTGTGAAAATCACTAGCATTTGACAGGTTCCGAGCTCAAAAATGCCAAGAGTCATTGGTTTGAATTTGAACTTTTAAGATTTGAGATTTAAGGTTTGGACTTCAGGGGAGAAGGTGTATTTAACACTATGCAAACTATTAGAGTTTAAACCTTCATTGAACTGGAATATGTGTTTAAGGTCATGGTAGGATTGTTGTTCTTTTCAGTATTTTTATCAATATCAGGCACCCTGATAAACTATTTTACGTCCATAACTGAAACACAGATTTTTCTCTTGGCAGTAGGGAAATAAAGCTTTTAATTTGCATTGTCACATGGAGAAATCATATGCCTTTTTCCCTTGATTTCAAGCCTGAGTCATTCAGCAGTGACTACAGTCTCTGAGTAATTCTGGCTACCGATGAGCAAAACCACAGCATTTGTTTATCCCATGTAAAATCTCCAGAACAAGCTGCTATGGGTAGTACAGATGTCAGGTCTACAGATGGTTAGAAAAAACAAGAGCACTTTTATCTCATACTTAATTGAAGAACAAGAAGAAATGTAAATGCATTAATGAACACACTAATTTCAGTGTTTTGTTTTTTTTAATATGGGGCACAAATTATAGGTTGTGAGGACATAAACTATAGGTTGTGAGGAAAAGGGAAATCCCCACTTTAATTATCTGAAGTAGTGGAATTTTTCCTCCTGAATGAAGTGGATGCTCCCTCTTTTGAACATTTGTCACTCCCCACTCCCATACACATTAGCTTAAGCATTCAGACATACTACCTGTATAAAAATGCAGGTGCAGCAGCTCTATAGAAGCTTCTATAGACCTATAGAAGCAACAGAGTGAAAATACAGATGATTGCTTTTTTAACTAACCATTCCTCACTCCTCTTTAGCTAGTTTAACCCACTGGCTGAAATCAGAGGAAAATATATTTTGAGTACTTTTTAAGCTATTCTCTCTTGTGGGCACACAAGACTGCAGGAGACTCCCCAGACTACTTTATCCCCCTCCTTACTGGCTCCACTACATGTATGCCATTAATTAAGTGTTTTATTGACATTTTTAATGTTCTCCACTGTTCCATGCGTTCTCTCTTTTTTTTCATTGAAGACTCAGTGATCTGATGACTAGAACTTTTCCTCTAATTTTATTCATGGCCACTCCATGCACATTTATTCCTGTGTCAAAGCTTTGCTCTGATCTAAATCAATAAAATCCATGTCTGGGGTTTACTCCATCAATGGATTTATGCTGCATCCCCTCTGTGCCTTCTTTTTAGAAGGCAAAAAAACCCAACCCTCTTGTATGACTATAAATTTTACAAAAGGTGCAGACTTCATGGCTCTGCAAGTCTGAACAGATGAATGTATCTTTTGTGCTAATGACAAAGGTTGAGGTAGCTGTGCTGGGGGTATGAATCAGTGCAAGACCTTTGGCTTTCAATTCTCACGACAGGGATCAGGAGCAGGACCTGAAGGCCCTGTAGGAGCCTTCCACATATCAGTGAGCTGGATGAGAAGCCGAGTTGCATCATGCTCAGGTCACTCTCTCTGTGTATAGTCATACCTTTGTGGTCTCACTTGGCACATTTCTATAGGAAAGTCTGCCATTTTGTCCATCCCCTTGTTTTACTCACTGGTGCTTGTGCCTTTAGGAACCCTTCCTCAAAAAGGCAAAGAGTTTCGCTGTTTGGAAGAATAGGACTGTTAATTTAATGAGAAAACAGAAACTTTCATGGAAGGCTATAAACTAGCAGCTGGTAAAGGTAACCCTGTCCTGGTATTCACATTCCTGTGACATGAGGAAAGGTCAATTAGTGAAAATATAAGGCAAGATGCTTAGGGGAGTTAATGGGTTGATGGGTGTTTTGTGCAGTTTTTGATTTTTTTGTTGTTGGTTTGATGGGTTTTTTTTACACTATACAGAAATAAAAGGTTGTAAACATGTGGTATTAGAGTTTAAAATAATTCCAAAAAGTGTTAAGCATCTGTGTGGACAGAAATGCTATCAACAGCTATTTGAGAAATTTGTAAAAATGTTAAGGTTATGAAGGGAAACTAACAAACATCACAGTTTACATCACAGCTTAATTCTTCCATTAACAACTGGAAGTTAGGAAGGAATAGCAATGATTTCATAAATTATTTGTTACAAAACTGATTAGGAGATTCTGCCCGAATAGTGCAGTTATGTGTAAGTAGAAGCAAACACTGATGGTCCTGCTGGGATGTACTCCTATTGCCCATGTGGTGTATCCTCCTCAGCTGGGGTCCATGCAAGTTTCCCAAAGAGCCTACAACAAGGCAGCATAGCTGGAGAAGGAGGCCAATACTCAGAGAGGTCCTTGGCCCAACCTTCTGCTGCAGACCCTGCCTCAGACCTCTGTAGCCCTTCCTGGTCTGACCCACCACTGAAAACAACTGTTACAGGCATCCTGTATCTCAGTGTAAAGAGCTATAGTGAGACCTAGCTGCAACCAGTATGCCAAAGCAGAGGGACTCAGGTGCCTGCTCATTGCTGGGCTTGTTATGGTTCCTCTGAAGCTTCCAGCCATGGTGGCAGTCTGGCAGAGTATGAGACATGTCATCTGATTCCTCAAGACAGTGTTGTGCCTGTTACAGAACTTGAAATACAGTTCAGGAAACCTCACAGAAAAACATATATTTACTGGCTGTTTTCATAAAAAAAAAAAAAAAAAAAAAAAAAAAAAAAAAGAAAGGGAGAGAAAAATAAATCCCTGTTAATGCCTAAGACTGAGCCTAGGCACCACAGCCCATCAGTTTAATGACCTTTGCAGTAAGTTGCTTGCAAACCTTTCTCTGCATTTAAGAACAGTTGTTATCACCACTATGTCTTATTTATGGACAGGTAAGAAGCTCTGGGTAGCCTTGTCAGTCCTCTCATCAGCTTCATGGGCTCATTACAGCCACTAGCTGTGGCACATTAACATGCTTTTAGCTCTGTCAGCTTGGGTACAAATACATTTCCCACTCACCTCACTCCCTTTGTCTCCTGCATCGTCTTTACTAGTATAGCAAAAACACTAAGGAGAGGAAAACGCTAAAAAAAATGCAATGCTGAAATGCTCTAAACCTTCCAGAGAAATGGGACCTGAACTTTCTCACCAGTCTTTTAGAAGCAGTGAAGAGAATTGTTAATTGGTCTTCTTGGATATATGCCAAAGAGACAGACTGCTTCAAAATGGTAACTTATTGACCTTTTCATGGGTACAAGATTATTTATCTGTCTCATTAGGGAGAGCTGTGGCATTGTCTGTTTAGTAATGCAGTGATGGCTTTTCAAACCTATTTTCTTTCCAAAATTAGTTCTCATGTGTAATCTATATCCTTTGGTTCTGTTTTACAGTGGATGTGTCAACATGCTGTATTAATAGCAATCTCAGCTTAATATAGAATATTTAAATGTAAACTCCTTTCAGATCAATTTTGAGGGCATACAGCTGAATTGATGGAGGTGAAGGGAAATGTAGGTTGTAAAAGGATGCATTTTATGTGCAAAATAGTTGGCATTGTAGAGATCAGAGCCCAACTCCAAAGTCTTGTAGCTGCTTGTACATGCCTGGTCTTATTTCATGGAGGACCTGACACACGTACCTGGCATGCTTCGTAACATGTATTTGCTGCAGATGCAGGAGAGTCCACAGAATTGCTGACCTGTTGTGTGGAGTTGGCCTGTTGATAAACAGAAGTGATGCTTCACACATTCCTTCTGCATGGCATCCTCACCTTGCCCCAGAAATGGGTGTTGTGGGCTCATCTTAACCTGCAAGGCTGGGACACATTAGTCAGAGGAGTCACTTGCTGGTGTCAGGCTCATGTGCAATATAAAGTAACCAGCATGATAAAATGACACAAAAACAATGCTTCCTGAGCAATGTTGTATTTATCTCTGTCTGCCTTGGGTTTGCAATTTAGCCAATGCCCACAATAACTTGATGAGGTAAACTCTGTTCACGGATTTGTCAGAGTAGTTCCTACCAATTTCACATAAAAGAGAGCAGACGTGTTGCTATATCTGTATATAAGCAACCAGAATGTTCCAGGAATTAGTTTCTGAATTTATTTTTTTCTCTGCTGATCGTGGTGCTATGTTTTCTTAAGTGCTGACTCCAGTAAGCCTTTTCAGAAAGACAATTAATGCTTTGGAAAGCAGCCAACAGACATCTGAAAAACAGGTTCTTACCAAGCTATTTATGCATGGCAAGGGGGGACTCAGTTATAACACAGATTAAAGAGGACAGTTGTTTAAAGTGAGGCTACTAAGGATGTATAAGTTATATGGTAAATATATTGACAAAACTGTCCTGCAGGAAAGATATTCAGTAAATTGGATTATCTACATTCTAACAAGATTATCCACTTAAAGGCCTCTGGAGATTTGCTGGTTGAATAAAAAGCAAGGGAAGATCTAGGCTGCAGTCTAGCTTAAATATTTTTTTAGTTCTTTTTCTGCAATTAATTAAAAGACCATCCTCTCCTACTCCTAATCACTGTTCTGTGGCTCTGTGCAATCAGTGCTTTGTGCCACCTGTAGATTTGCTTCAATATATAATGATTTGTCAAAGATGTTTTCCTCTTCATCTCACACTGTTCAGTTGACATCAGTACAAATTGAGCCCTGAAGACTTTGGGATTACTGAAAAGATCAGGTCACCCAAGGCTTTGAATGTGGTTTTTTTGCACATGTATGGTGAAAGCCCTGCTAAACAGTGTGGCATTTTGATGCATTGGTAGTAATCTGCTGTTGGGAGTAGTGTTTGAATAGCTTATGTACCATCATCTTTCATTACTACAACAACAGGATTTGAGATTTTCCTGGGAATGTACTGTAGAAAGGGAAGTTTCTCATGTCTTCTCTCTCATGTAATAGCCACAGTACTTGGCAGCAGTTTGCTTCTTCATTTACCTACTAAAGGAAATGCATGTCACAATTCATATTTAACAAGTGGCTCATAAAAAGAATTGCATGAATTTTTAGAATATGACTCATTTAAAATTAAAGACAGCTTTCAACTAAAACTCTGTACATCTCCAGTAATTTAGATAGTGTACTTTAAAATACAGTAAGGGGGGAGATACAGGTTCTTCTACTGCTTCTAATTTTTTTCAGCTAACTCCTTTTACAAAGTATAAGTGTAGAAGTACTTTAAATAATAAGGGCCTTGTGAAATCCACCTGCCTCATTAATCATTCTTTCTACTTAACTATATGACATAGTTTTTCAAAGGCATTTTTGTAGAGCTTTCTTGGTCACATGTGACAGCTGTTATTTTTAAGCTAATGCAATGTCAGGCCACTCTGACTCCTGAGACTAACTAGTCATGACACTTCGGCAACTTTCCCAAATTTGCCTCTTGAATATTCACTATACTATTTTTTTTTTTTTTCCCTTCATATAATGCACTGTTTTTTGTTATAAGATGAGGCTGATAACAGGTTGGCTTTTCAACATCTGAGGATATCCAGACAACATCTCGGGAAGCTCAGAGCAGTATTGATGCAAGTGAATGACTATTTTATGGACCTGTGTGTCACCCTGAGTGCCCAAATGTAAGATTTGTTCATCACTTGGAGGTGTTCAGTTTCAGTTCAGATTATGAAACCTGAAAAATTGCAGTGCTCCTGAAATAATCTAGGTTTATAATATGCATCAAATGAATGATGTTAGTTTGTTCTAGTCTGAACCAGTGGTTTTCATCACCATTCAACTATTCAGGAAGAAATCTGGAAAAAACAATCACATCCAGTAATGAAAGAATATTGTTCTATTTAAGTATCCAGATTAAAAAAAAGCCTTCCATATACTACTAATATATTCCTTAAGGAGCCAATATTCTCTGTGAAAAGTGACCTTCTCTACCATCTCACATTAGAAATGCGAAGATATAACTAAACTTCCAAGAATTAAAATTTTCTCTTTTTTTTGTTAGAGTCAAAATGAGAAATTGGGACACATGATGAGGCTTATGTTGGCTATTTCAAAATAATCTCAATTTATGTATTGCCATTTGGATTTCAGTATAGCCTGAAAACCACAGATTTTATCAGGAATGAAGAATTGCTATGATAGTTCAGTAGTTGAGTCTGACCACAGTATTTGTATTTCACTTTGCATGTCAGCTCAGCAAGCTGGAAACTTTTCTGACATTGCTCACTTAACTTTCAGCTTTGGTTGCTCCACATACTAAACACGAGATTGTCCTTTTCGAAATCTGAAAGGAATGTTTTGTGATACTTTGTGGGGT
>JANIJG010004805.1:132671-155873 GCA_024611175.1 Megaceryle torquata | reverse complement strand
TGAGATCCTTTTCACTGGAACAGGCTGCCCAGGGAGGTAGTGGAGTCATCATCCCTGGAAGTGTTTAAAAAAACAGTGGACATAGCACTTGAGGCTATGGTCTAATGAATAGGTAGATGTTAGGATGAAGGTTGGACTCAATGATCCTAGAGGTCCTTTCCAACCCTAATGGTTCTATGCTTCTATGAATTACATACATTTAAGTTATGAAGCACGAATAAGAACACGTTCTTATTTTTTTCTCTATTGCAGATGGCTGAATAAAAATGGGATTCGGGAAATTGAAAATCATGCATTTAATGGAACCTACCTGGATGAACTGTAACTATTTCTGTTGTTTACTATTCTGAAAAGCAATCATTAGAAGGTACTAACTGCTGCAAGCTATTTTTTTTTAATCTCAGATTGGTTTAGCATAAATATTGTTGTGTTTTTCAGAAATCTAAGTGATAATCACAACCTAGAAAAATTACCAAATGAGGTCTTCCAAGGAGCCAACGGGCCTGTTGTTTTGTAAGTAATGTGCAGATACTGTTTTTCTTGTTATTAACTCCCTAGAAAAGAACAGATAAAAACATGGATTTCAACATTTCACAAACCTTGGAGTTCAAAGCTGGAGGTGTAGTTCTGAATTAAAGAAAAAAGGAAGCCATAACTGACATTTCAGTCTAGATCCCATGTTTTCACTTTGTCATTGAATTTTGGGGAGTATTTGGATCTGTCACAGTTTAGGGTCAGACCAAATCACTGAAACAAACTGAAACACTGAAACACGAGACCAAAATCAGAACAGAATTAGTTCCGTTCTCACTCAAACCAGGACAAGATCATAAAGATTCAACCTCTCTGAAGTTGATTAAATTCTGTAAAAGAGTAGCTCTGCTCTGTTGTTTTTCCAGAGAAAAATGCTGTTAGGGTTTTGTTCAAGCCAAATCAAGAATACACAAGTTGGTCCTCGGTGGTTAAATCTGAATTGCTTACCACTGAAGATCTGCCCTTGCATCTCTGAAGCCAAGATATAATCCCTAGCCTACAGGGATTGGGATGTCCCATCCTCTGTAGAGATAGGTTTGAGATATATCTCATACAGTTACAGGAAGATGTCTTTGGTGGGTGATAAGCTGGAAAGCAAGATCTCAGCAGTAGACAATTCATCAGTAGGATACTCATGGATCTCAATCACCGTTACCTTAAACCACAGTTTTCCTTGGGGTCTGAAAATGCCTGTGAATGTGCACAACCGCTTGTGTTTCTGAGCACAAGCCACAGCACATAAAAGCTGTAACGGAGTTCTTTTTGTGTCACCAATTCATCAGAGCCTTTCTCTCGTCCCATCTACACTGGATGTCCAGAGAGGACTAGGAATCACCCAGAAAGGGTGAAAAATGGTCACTAGAGCTGTTGGAAGATTTTACACATAGGTTAGACTGGTTAGAAATCTAAAAAAGAGGGACAAAAATGTCTGGTTAACCTTGAGTTCAGATCAGAGCTCTTCTGAAGGCCTTTTTTTCCACATTGTGATGGTCAGTGCACCTATGATACAAAGAGCTATGGTATGGGTTACTGCATTCTGCTCCACTTCCATCACTCCCTCAAAGAATCTTCCTTCTTTGGAAAAGACTGCCAGTGGAGCATTGTTTCAGCAATAATATCATAGATGTTTCTTTGGGGAAACATTGTTTCCTGTAGCAAAAAGTAAATGCATTTTCTTTCCAAGCTGTAGCTGATAGAATACTATTCTGGAGGTTTATCAAATTGATTTGGCTGTAGATTCATTTGATAGTTCAGCTTCTAACACCGAGTTATTTGTGTAAGAAGTTTTCTGTTCCATTACCAATCCATCCACTATTCTGTGGATGGGAAATTAACTTTTTATCCTGACAGAGCTCAGGAAAGAAGGGCCTTCTTACTCATACATCACTGTAGTGTACACCAGGAAGGTGCTTTCACTTGTGGAAATGACTGACCTAGAGTCATATCAATGCTGGGATAAATGCTGTTCTTGCAATCAAATCTGTGTTGCAGTCTGAACTGTTTTGTTGGAGTAAACATCAGTATGTTTTAACTCCTGATCTCTATGAATCAGTGTTCTACAGTCAATTAATACCAACTTCTACTTTATAATTCGGCATATTAAAATGATGTGAAAGAAAAACTAGCACAAATAGTAATGTTAGAAGGCATCAGTATTAGCCCTTATACACAGTTTTGTGAATAAATTCCTCTCTCAGGCTTACAACTCTTGGCTGAATTAAAATGTGTCTTTTGGAAAGACATCAAGTTTGAGTTAAAGGATTTCAGTGATGACAGTAGGCAAGGAAATCAAATAGCTAATTACTCCCACAACTATACATATTCCTTCTATACATAAATACTCTGTATTTCCTACTTGGAGTTTCATCGCTTCCATTTTTAGCCATACTGTTTCATTCAATCATCTTCTGGTGCTCCCAGAGCTATAGTGGCTTAGTCCTTAGGAATTCTTTGGCTGCATCCTGACTCAGATGCAGGGTAAGATATGGCTGTGGTCCCTCTTATCCTTGCAATTTGTCTTCAACAGTAAACCCACATATGGGGGCCACAGGACAGCTCCATTCGATCCCTAGCTTGACAGCTAAGTCCCTGAAGCACAGCCAGAGATCAGTTTAGATACAAGCACTGAGAAAATTGTTCTCACAGATCAGTCTGCCCATCGCTGTTTTCTGCCCTGCCAACCATTTCTTGCTATTTCTGTACGTGCCTTTCAAACCTCATTGCTTGGTCAATGTTTTTGCTAATCCAACAGAGACTCCCAGTGGGAAAAGGAAATTATTGGAAGATAAATCAGATTCATTTTGATGTTCCTTCACTGGCTTCTGTCAACACTGATGACGAGCAGCCAAGCAATTATAATATAAGAACGTGTATTCATGTCACTGATGCTTTCTGGTTTGATTTCTTACTGATACTTTATTATCCTTTTCATCATGCTTATCTAATTCATCAAGCCCCTAACTAGAGAGCAGTGTCCCAAAAACCTTTGCACTGAGGTTTGCATGTGACTCAATAGAGTAAGTTACTAAACCACCTGCACAATGTCTGTGTTTGTTGTCTGGGGGCTTGTCAGTAGTATATCGATAACTATCCCTAACAGGCATGCCAACAAACCCTGCAGGAGTATGCAAAGCACATTTCTAACTCACATCTGTTCATGTACAATAATGAGCCTATAAAGAAAAAAAAATTAAAAGAAAAAAAAGAAAATATTTCAGTGGAAAAATATTTCATATTTATGAAATTATTTAGAAATGTCTAAAGATCCGGTAACATTTTAGCTATTTTTAAGTGCAGGTGATATTCATATTGACTTGTTATTTCCACTCAGTGCAATAAAAGTTTGGACTTGATAATGATTTTTAGCTAACAACCCAAAGAAAATATTTTCCATGCTCTTGTTCAGAATTATTAGCCCTTGTGAAGTTGCACAGGCTCTTAATGATGCCATGAGTGATGCTGTCTGTAGATTTAGGCAGAAAACTGCTCTTTAGTTGTTGAGTCATGATCACGTACTCTAGGTGACAGTTTTCATTGGGCCACATACTGAGGGCAATAGTCAGTCCATGAAACAATCAAGGTTGCTTGTTGCAACCTAAGTACCTCTTGAAGTGTCCAAGTCAGAAATCAATAGCCTAAAATTTCCCATCAGCTGCAGCTTTTAGCTCCTGTGAGAAACAGGTCAGGCCCAGAACACCCTTAGGACCACAGCATGGCTTCTCTTAGCCTGACGTGCAGAGCTTCAAAGCATTTCTGACTCTACTGGTCTGTCTTACCCTTCCAGTAGTAGTCATGGCCCATGTCAAGGTAATGGAGTGGGTGGTGTGTTTGCTCCTCTGCTGCCACAGTTCCTGGCCCAGTTTTGGAAGGTGGTACATTCCTTCAGAGCCTGGATGCAAAACCTCATCTGCAGGCACAGCATGGACACAAAGATCATCTTTACACACTATCAGTTTTACTAACTGCTTTATTATCTGCTGATGAATTTGTTAGACTTGGTCACCCTAAGCTAAAGGTCATGAGTTCAAACAGAACCATTGCCTGTCATTAATTTCATTTCTTATAACAGAGGTGCAAATGTGTGGATGTTATATAGCAATTGTCTATTGCATGCTGCTAAAACCTAGTCTCCCCCTCACATGGCATCACTCTATTGTGTTAATATGATATTAAAAACAATTTGTGCATGTTGGGTAATAGAGATCAAATAACGTGTTGTCTTGACATTGTACTGTTACAGATCAATTGGAAACTGTACCTTGGAGGAGTCATAGAGAAAATTACAAATATTATCAATCCAATTCCTTGCTTATGGAAAATTACTTTCTTTTCTTGAGAATAAAGAGCAGTGGAACCTCATTAAATGCTGCATCCTGTATCAGCCTCAGGTGTAGGGGCTAACAGAGGACAGGATTTTGTGTAGTTTATTTTTAGTGCTGCTCTTGAGAGAAAGGAGTGTGCTTTCCTGCTGTCATGAGCTGAGGGACACAATTTGTGCCCTCGTGAGGGAAATGTGGGACATTTTGACTCGGCTGGGGGAGCTGTGGGGATGGATTCCTAGGCATCTCTTAGCTTAGAGATGGAGTGCCTTTGGTCCTTCTCTTTCTTCACCTGCATGGCACAAGTCAAGATTTAGTGTTTGCACACTGTGTTTCCTTTGAAAAGCATATATTCATAGCTGCAGCTTCCATTTCTGCCTTTGATAGCCTGTCCCACACAGTAATTGCCTTCCACATAAGTACATCTCTCCTAACCTCCTGTAATTTTGCCCCTTTCTTCGCTTCAGCCTGTGCTCTCTTTGTTTTTTAAACCTCTGGAAATGTTATTTTTGTTCCTCACAGTTTGAACCATATCACCCCTGTCTCTCTTTAATCTTTTTTTCTTCCTAATGAGTATGAAACCTGATATCCCCAACCTCTCCTCACATCTGCACCCCCATGTGAGCTTCCTTCTGTTTATTACCTTTTCCACAGCAGCCTTGTCATGATGACTTGTTCATGAAACAAAATTCTGTTGTGATTTCATCAGCCTTTTTTATCTTGTAACAGTATTGTATGATTGTTGTATTAACTGGTTATTTACTAAACCCAGTATGATGTGGCACTAATGGTTTATGTCCCTACTAATTCTTACCCAGAGGGTAATGGGATTTTTTTTTTCTTTTTTCTTTTCTAACATCAAATGATTGTTGTTTGCAGTGGTTATTAGTTCAGGTTTCCTGAAGGAACACCTAATTGATCCCTGGATCCTCTTTTCAGTGTAAATTTCCAACTGATCTCTTTCCAATCACTATTCTGAGAATGCATAGGACAGTCTAAAACACATATCCATTGCTGAGCAGAAGAAAATTTTCTTTCTACTGAGATTTTCATATGTTTTCTTAAAGGGATATTTCAAGGACGAGAATCAGTTTCCTGCCGAGTCATGGATTAGAACTCATTAAGAAGCTAAGAGCAAGGTCTACATACAATTTAAAAAAGCTTCCTGACTTAAGCAAATTTAGATCTTTGATTGAGGCAAACTTCACCTATCCTAGCCATTGTTGTGCATTTACAAACTGGAAAAGACAAAAGTAAGTGATTTAATTTGTTTTTCTTTTTGATGCTTCTCAGCAGTTGATAGCAAATGAAATAAAGTCCCTCAAAATCCAAATAGAAAAGGTCTTCTCGGTGCCGGTAAGTAAATGGACATAAATAAATAAATATAGAGCACATGCAAGTTTATGCATGCTACACAGTGCGCTGTCTCTCCATTACAGGTGAGTAATAAATTTTGACAGTTGTGTTAGCATCAGCATTTTCTCCAGCTGCAGTTCTAGCCCCAACCTGTCATAGGTTCATCTTTCACTGGGAACTGCTGTCCTGGATCAGCCTGGAGCCACACTGAAGATAGTCAACAAGAATTTGGTAACTTCAGGAGGTAGCTGGAGGGAAAGCTGTGCTTGCAGAGAAGCTGGTCAGTGCTTGGCCATCAATTCAGGAGGATGACAGGACCACCGAGTGACTTTAAACTCCTCTCTCAGAAAGCCATGTTGATGTTGGGACACTCTTCTACCAAGCACCAAAGATACATTATCTGTTGAGTCTACATACACATGATTTCTGAAACGATTAACCTAGAGCAGACACCTTCTACCCAAAACAATGGAGAGGCATGGAAGGTTGGGGTGGTTTTTTTAGACTTCCAAACTAATTTTCCATGCTCAAATTTCCATTAGCAGGTTGCAGTGACACTTCAGGTGTCAGTGATTCTCACGGAGTATTTTTGGCTGCTCAGATAGACTTACAATGTTCACATTAACTAGTTAATGAACTTCCCTGAATTTGTGCCCCTGGAAAACATGAGGAACTGGTACCTACGGAAACCCCTGTTACTGTTCTTCTTTTACTGGATGTCCTCAAAGACTTGGAAATTACTACGGCAGAAAAAAACATTGTGGATCATTGTCATAATTCAAGACACTGTCTTCAGAAGTTGCTTAAAACTTCCAAGGAAAGTAAAACCATGCAGAGAAAGCATAAACTACTACTAGCTTGTATTTCAATATTTATAATAGCCATTTATTTTACATTTAGCACTGTATTGTCACCAGGAAATGAACTGATCTCACTTGATAGCTCATAAATATTGCCTACATTTCTTTGCAGTATTATCTGTGTAAAGAGTTCAAGTCTGGTGGTGGAGACTGCAGTGATAAGGGAAGTACCTGACAGAATTCACTCCCCATTGCCCATTTTTGATCCAAAACTAGCTAAACTTTTCAGTAGGACAGTTTATTAGCAGAAGGCATTTTCACATACTTCTGCAGGCTTATGCAGCCTCAGTGGTTGGTAGCTTGCTAAGTAGAAATGGATCCTGTCCTTCCAGCACTGGTGGCAGTGTGATTTTTTTCCAGTGAGTACAATGGAAGCATGTTTAGTCCTGATTCTGCAAAGGACCATGCTATCACTATGATTCATATTTTTGAAGGTACTTGTCTTCTAGGCTGCCTGGGCCAAATCAAGACCAAATCCCAGAGTCCACCCCTTAAATTAGGTAACTGGAATTTTCAAAAACAAGAGTTATTATTGAAGGAAAGCTACAGGAGGAAATGGTCCTTACCCTCTTGTAAACTCTGAGTATCTAGTCCCCTCACTTACACTTTAAATATTGTCATGCTTGCCCAGGCAATTGAAGCCCACAGCACTCACTTCCCCTTCAGCATAGCCACACTTTTGGAAGCCTCAGCCCTGGCAGGTGAGAATCCAAGGAGGACACACGCAGCCCTTCCTACAGCTGGGGCAAGTGTAATTGTGCAAAGAAAAGCCAACAAACTGTGCAGAGCTCACATAACCCAAGTGCAGATGGCAAGTGAGCTGGGCTGGAGCTCCACGCAGCTATGGTGCTGCTTCTGGAGCAAGTGTGGTCAGAATTTCACAGTCCCCTATAGTATGAGGTGTGATGCAATAGTAAGAAATAGTACGCAACTTGCAGAAGCTCTTCTGTATGATATATGATTACTTGAATGAATGTGCATGTGAACTGTATCACCCTGTTCAACAGAACAAATCTGAATGCAGTTATATATGTCTTTAATGGTTACCAGATGTATCTTTTGCAAAATATTAAGCATAAATGCAAAATTATTAGAACCAATTATTTTGATCAACGCTTCCTGTTAACTGCTTTAAAACATAATTAAAAATGGTAGTTTCTTTCATACAGTCATGTGTCTTGTACTGAAATTGATGGGAGACTGATATCCTCTCTCCAGATTAAAGAGAAAATGGAAGCATTTTAATTCAGTTTGAATAACAAAGGTATGACCCCATGCACTTCAGCAGAGAGTAGTCACACATACAGTAGCTACACCCATTTTCATTTCAAAGCGGTTTTCCTGACAGCTGGCACAAGATGCGTGGGCAGTGAAGAGCATTGACATTGTTTAATAGTTCACAGTGCTTGATCATACAACATGTATTATTTCTTTGGCCATGCACCTTCGCAGGAGATGGTTGTTCTCCCATGGCCATTTGGGTCTCAGAATACTTTCAGGAGGTGCCTCATCACCCCAAGTAGTGCATTTCTAAGGATCACAGCAGCAGTTTGTGTTCACATGGGAAATCTGGGAAGGAATTAAGACAGGGATGCGTAGTCCTTTTCTGTCTGCCCCATTTATGTTAGATTTCCCCTCTTTGAGACTTTTGCAGCATTCAAGAACCTTTGATAAAATAAGTTGACATAGTGCATCATGCTTGATGACTTCTCCCAAATCCATCTGCACCAGCAAACAAGAGCTGTTGTGAGAGCAGAAAGCTTGAACCCATTACAGCAGCAGTGCTTTACAAATTTGGGAGGAAGTTCCATCAAGCACAGCTCTGCCAGGCAGATACAAATTAAAATGTTGACAATTTTCATGCTTTGTTTTTTTTTTTTTTTCCCATTCCAGTATGGATTATATGAGAAATAGTGATCTGTATATCATCACACTAGAATACCATGATGCTGGCCTAGAAGAAAGTAAACTGCTTTCTTAGGATAAACCCAGTGCAGTATGTTGAACTCCCCTCACATTTTTCTGTGACTGGAAAATAATATCCTTGAAGTGTGGATAGGGCAGAGGCTGGATGTTAAAACCCTCAACTTGACATAGACCATTATGAACTTCAGCAAGCTTTTGGCTTTCTTTGACATAAAGATCAACTTCTGCCTTAAAGAATGACATTGATATGACTCTATCCTTACACTTGATCGTTATTCTTTGGAGGAGCTGTCATTTGAAATCCTACTTTTTTAAAAAATGTGGCAGCATCAGGAATTGTGTTTGGGCCTCATCTCATGACAACATAGTATCAGTTGCTCACAACTCACTCTATGTCACTTTTCAGTGAGGACAATTGGTCTGAGATAGGACTTAATACAGAACCTAGGTCAGCACTATTTATTCTGCTGAGCATGTTTCTCAGCACACAAGATCCTGCTGTCACCAGATCCAGACAAAGCACATAAAATAACTGTTTGTACAAAGGTAGTCATTTTTGTTTATTTTTGTCAGAGCACTCTGCCAATTTTAATGTCATTCTTTTAAGTTGTCCTTTCTCTAGTTTATTTTCCAGAAGGTTAACATGAGCAAAGCAATGTTAAACAGTAACAGACGGTTACAAACAGACTGAATAAATGAATTGTGTTGCAATACCTACTGTCTCAAAAGGAAGCAAGGACACATCCCTTGCCAAAACCAATGTGTTAACTTGTTGCTCTGAATTCACTGCACAGCCCAAAGGGCAAACATCCCAAGGCAACTAACAGGTAAGCAGTACCAGAGGATGGCTATTCTTTCCCTTGGGAGTTTGCAACTGCCTGTCTTACGCTCAGGGTACAGGTAACCAACTGGAAGACTCCTTACCACCCATCCTCGGAGCAAACAGAGCAGCTAGCTCTGAAGGACACTGTTTGTATTTGAGAATGCTGGCTGTAAAATAATTTGAGAATGAATAAATTGTAATAATCAGAAATATTTAATTGGCCTTACATAGCAGTCTTAACAGGGGATAGATTTAGCTCCAGGCAGTGCCTCCATAATTTGGGAAAAGGTTTATTTTTAGCTTATTGCTGAGAAATGATTGGATAAAAACACTTCCCTCGGTTCATTTATGAAGCCACCAACTGCTGTAGCTTCCAGTGCCCTCAAGTGCCTATTGCACTCAAAATTGAGGGACTTCTCTCCCGTTATTGCTCCTTGGAAGCATCTATTCCCTTTCAGCTAGAGAACTGTTGATATATAGATCAATACACTGGACTCCTCACTCATCCTTATGCAAGCAGACCACAGGGGAGCAAACGTAATGCCTTGTTATTGCTATTGTGACCGTCATAGTGCATATTTGACCTCACAGAAAATCAGTTTTCTGCCTCGGTTGACAATCAAGATAAAAAATATTGATAATAGTAGACAGTGTTCAGAACCTCATAGGAAATGCCCCTCACCTTGTGGTGCTGAGCCTTCATTAGTTTTCCTTTCCTGAAGGCCTTTTCAACTCTGTTTTCAGAAGATGTGGTGAGTGCACAAAGTCAGAGGGTAAAATCAGGTTACTAAAAAAAAAAAAAAAAAAATTCTTCCTTTTAAGCTGCTACCAATTTTTAAAAAATTTCAACCTTACTTGTCCAGAAAGCTCTTCTTTCAACTGTACTGCAAATCAGGGTGGAAGATAAGATGAGGTCCTGTCCTAGAAATTATATACCTGAATTTCTCTCTGGGACATAGATGAAAGTAGGCAGAGCTAAACAGTCTTGGTTTTGCAACATATTGTAAGTTGGTTTATTCTCTAAATCAGATTAGGTCTGAATCCATTTTATGCAAAGTTACAGATGTAAGTTTCTGGGACAGCAAACTTGAAAGGCAGCCTAGGAGAAGCAGTTATTAATCTCTAACCCTTATTTTGTTGTTGATATGCCTTGCTGTTTCTTAGCTTGATGGAAGTGATCATCTCTCTACCATTTCAGCCAAAATATTTGTTTCTTCTTTCTAGGCATGGAGAAAGGCATTGAGTTAATGCTATAGGAAATAAAGCCAAAGAATTTTTTTTATCAAAAAATGCTAATTTTATTTTCCAAGCCAATTTTCCTTTAAACTCTTTCCTATATTTACCTTTGTTACTGAAAATTCTCAAGATGTTTAAAAATTACTTTCTGACAAAACCAGTAGTAATTACAGTTTCTGTAGAAATGCTGGTGTGGTGTGGTTTGGTTAAGTTTGCCATGGTTTACTTTGATATGGTTTGGTTTGTTTCAGTGTGGCTTCACTTTGCTTCACTTTGCTTGGTTTCTAATGCATTTTCTTTGAAAAACATTAAGCAAAATGGTTCTAGCACGTCTTGTGTTTGCATCTGTGCTGACATCTGGCTTATAGAGATTATCTGGAAGCCTGCATGAATTTATTGATGATATTTATTTGTTTTACTGGCCAGTTACCAATGTGATATGAGATACTTAAAATGAATGGCACAAACTGGAGTTGTTCTGTGCCCCGATGGATTTACAAGACTGACTATGGCACATTGACTGTCAAAAACTTTAGGAAAAAGGGAATTTGAGAGTAATACTAAGGGATTATACAGACTCCTATGGTCACTGCTGAATTGACTCATCTTTCAAAGTTCAGTCTTACATCAGAATTCATCATCATTTATTTCCCCCATGCAAGAACCTGTTTATTAATGACGGATTATATGAGAAATTAATTTGAAATAAGGGAGACTTCTTACAGAATGCATTATCCAGGTGGATAACTGCATGATGAATGTTAGTAAGGCAAAGATTAGGCTTTCCTTTCTCTTACATATTATGATGTTTCCAAATAATTTACACTTTCATGTAATATTTTGTAACTAGGGACCAGTCAGACTATTAATTTCCATCTCCAGAGTAGTCTATATAATCAGCTATCCAGAAAAACTGAGCTGTTAATGGAAACTGGATGATTTTGGTTTTGTTATATGCCTCATGTTATGTCTTTTAGTTTCCAACTCTACTCTTTTTTCAATTTCAGCACCGAGTTACATCCAATATGTAGCATATCTCAGGCCAAGCAAGATCTTGATGAGCAGCGTGGCAATAAGATACATAGACGATCTGCAGTTGAAGACTATATTTCCAATTATGGTGTAGGATTTGACCCAGCAGAAAATGAATTTGACTATGGTTTGTGCAATGAAGTAGTTAATGTAGCTTGCTCACCTAAACCTGATGCTTTCAATCCATGTGAAGACATCATGGGATACAACATTCTGAGAGTCCTAATATGGTTTATCAGCATTTTAGCTATCACTGGGAACATTGTTGTCCTCATTATTTTAATAAGCAGTCAATACAAACTCACTGTACCTCGCTTTCTAATGTGCAATCTTGCATTTGCAGACCTCTGCATAGGTATCTATCTGCTGTTTATTGCATCTGTAGATATCCAGACCAAAAGCCAGTATTACAACTATGCCATAGACTGGCAAACTGGGGCAGGATGCAATGCTGCAGGATTTTTTACAGTGTTTGCAAGTGAACTCTCAGTCTACACACTGACTGTGATCACTCTGGAAAGGTGGCACACTATCACCTATGCCATGCAACTGGACCGCAAGGTTCGATTTCATCATGCTGTGATTATAATGATTTTTGGCTGGATTTTTGCTTTCACGGTGGCACTTCTTCCCATATTTGGAGTCAGCAGCTACATGAAGGTGAGCATCTGTTTGCCCATGGATATAGAAACACCATTTTCTCAGGCTTATGTTATATTTCTTTTGGTGTTGAATGTATTCGCATTTGTCATTATATGTGCCTGCTACATCTGCATCTATTTTACTGTGAGAAACCCTAATGTCATCTCATCAAACAGTGACACCAAGATTGCCAAGCGCATGGCCATACTGATCTTCACAGACTTCCTCTGCATGGCACCAATATCTTTTTTTGCCATATCAGCCTCACTCAAGATTCCTCTCATCACAGTGTCCAAATCCAAGATCCTTCTGGTTTTGTTTTACCCCATCAATTCCTGTGCTAACCCTTTCCTTTATGCCATTTTCACAAAGACTTTCCGCAGAGATTTCTTCATTCTGTTGAGCAAGTTCGGTTGCTGCGAAATTCAAGCCCAGATTTACAGAACAGAGACCTCCTCATCTGCTCATAACTTCCACATGAGAAATGGCCATTGCACTCCTGCATCAAAAAACAGCACTATTTATACATTGGTTCCTCTGAATCACTTGAACTGAAATGCTTGCATGAATTTGTGTCTGAGGCAGTGTGATAATCACTTTCAACTATGAATTTGAATAATGACTTCAACATAACATGTAAACTTATTTTTTATGAGGAAAAAAAAATTCCTCTTTGCTGTTTTTGTTCAATGAACAGCCATCAGAGATGACACATCATTTTCATTGGTTCTTGAAGAACAAAAAGAAAAAAACTTCAGTATGTGCCAAACTGTTCTTGTAGAATTGTCTCAGGAAATGAATGAGATTATAAACTGGTATCTCCCACCATACAGGCAGAGATTCCTCTAGGAAGATGTTAGCTTCTTATTGAAAATTTACTGGGTTTATATGGTTGAAAGAAAAGAATATGTAGAATTAATTTTTTGGCCTGTGAAGCATGTTATAACAATGACAGATAATTAGCTCTTTTCATTAATCATATCTCCCAGGGTTACAGGAGGCAGAAGGCCAACATAAAGCCCGTGTCCAGCACAGACTTACTAGGAATATATGAGAAAATCTTGTGTTGTTTCCATTTCTGTTGACCACATCAGAAGGGCAGGAGCCATCTCCAGCTACATTTATGTACGTTTTTCCACATTGCATGGACCTGCCCTACTCTGAACAAAAGTGTGACTTTGGGTAGGATTTTGTTGATCTAGATTGGCAGGGTCAGAGAAAGAGATTCATCTGGTTTTGGATCAAGGAGTTTGGTTTGGTTTGGAGTTTGTTTTCAAAGTGAGAAAGAGCAAGAATGAGAGCAGAAGAAAACCCTTCATAGTAAGGGGGAAGTTTTCTCAAGTTGGTCCCAGAAAGTTAGGTTGAAATCACTTTTGTGTAGCTGGGCCCCTTGCATATGGCAAGATGGGACAAAGGGCTACTCTAACATCATACCTGAGGTAGGTTTGCTATACAGCAGTATTAGTGCTTTACATTTTCTGGGCTCTGTAAAGGATGATGGATACAGATACAGCTTTTGAAAACCTGAACAAAAGTTTTTATGAAATCCTAAAAGTTCTCTTTCCACTTCCCTTCTAAAAATAAAGTCTTTCATGTGCACGTTATCAGATGATGGTCCAGATTGAAAGACCTGAAAGAAACTATATGATCTATATGTTGAAATAACAACAACAACAACAAATCTTTCAATCAAGATTTCCTGATTTTACAAGTTTTTTGAATACCATCTAAATGTATACACAGACTTTTAACATTATTTGGATATCAAGCTTTTTGAGAGTTAATCATTCCAAATCACACCAAAAATTTATGACTGCGTAGGATTTTCTCATGCTGATTGTATGTCTGTGGGTGGGTATATGAGCATAAAGAAAACACCAGGACAGGAGTCAGAGCTTCATTCCCACCTCAGAAACAATTCATTATTGTGCCCCATAAGATTATAAATCTTTGGAGTCTTCATGGTTAAGTGTGATGTTTTATGTGCTTTGAATATTTCCTGCATACAGCTCCTAAAATTTCAGTAGTAATTCTTGATGCTTCTATCCATAATTTCCCCTATCATCAGTTCCCCATTTCAGCATCTGAACCTGATGTGAATAGCCACAGGAGATGATTATTCATTCAGTCCTAGCCAGGGAAGGAAGTATCAGCTCCCTAGTGCATAAAACAGGGGAGATCAAAGATGATGTGTTTTGAGGGGGAAATTTAATTACCACAAGTAACTCTCCCTCCAAGATCCAGGAGAAGGAGTAATGCAAGAGGAAAATGGGTAAGACAGTTCATCTGTGGGAATCTCTTCTCACTATTCAGAGGAATCATTCCTATACAAATGCTTTTAAGTCATATGCAGTGTACCAGTGTGCAGCCGTTAAAGCCCATCCTGATGGAAGCATCCGAATGATCGTGTTCCAAAATGACAATTATTCCAGTTGCATTTAAAAAAGGCTTCTAAATCTATTCTTGGGCCAAAAATGAGGGCTGTTTTATGGCAAATACTAGCTCATTTTGGTTGATAAATAGGTCAAGTTCTTGTAATGCGTAAAAATTCCTTCACCTGGGTCCTGACTATTTGTAAAGACTGTAGGATGAAACCTGTCACTACAGGAAAGCACAGGCATAGTCTAGAAACCAGTCTTGTCAATCCTTTCATAGCTATATCAGGCACATGAGCTTGGTGCAGCTCATCTACTTCATGCAAAACTATTGCCTGGATATTTGTAGCAACAAGATCCAGCTAAATACACTTTATAAATAGACACATCTGAAAAAAAGACATCGCAGAGTTGTGTCTTGTAGCCAGAGTCAGACCAGGACCCAAGCCATCTAGTTCATGGCTTCTTTCTCCAAAAGAGACAAGTGATGATACTTGAAGAGCAAGTAGAGACCGCATAACTGGACACCTTTGTCCCTAGCAGGAGGAGAGCACTGTAAAGTTTGAGGTGCATGTCATCCTGCCCACATGTACTGCACAGGAAGTCTAGAGGCAGCTCAGGCTGTGGCAGGAGTTCCAAAGCAGGGAGTCTGTGTGGTTGCCAAGACAAAAACCTTCCTGTAGTCCTCAGATCTCCTTGCCTTTCACTGTTCTTTGGATTTTAATTTTAAGCATCTTACAAATTGTGAGGGGCATTGTAAGACCTGTATCTTTCCCTATGTGGGACATTGGTCTGTTTATAGCAATTTTTTAAAGCAATGTTTTTTTCTCCGAAGAAAGCAGCATAAGAAAACAAATAAATAAATAAATAAAGCAAGATACATTTATTTGTACTTGTAATGTAAAAAAAGCCTGATGGTGTCTGGTGTGGATGGCCTCAGCACTGAAGACATGTTTATGTGTGTAATCTTTAAACTAGTTTACATTTCCCTTTCTGAAATCTATTTTAATAAAACCAATATCAAAACAAAGTGCCTTGAGAACAAGTGTACAGCCAGAGATATGCTGACGAAGTATGCAATAAATATTACTGCTTATCTGGAGAACTCCATTTATGTGGCACAACCTCCACAGTCAGGTCATTGTGACCTACAGATGAAACTCAGCTGATGAGAGACTCTGCAAAGAAAACCCTCCTGTAGAGTTAACAAAGCAGAGAAAGGTATGTTTGAAACAGATAACTTCGTTTTAACCAATCTCTTCTATTAACTCACATTTCTTATGAAATAAGATATAAAACATTGACAGAACTTTAACAGGCATTTTTCTCCTTTTTCATATACAGAAAAGGCTCTTATTATGTGGTGCACTCTAATTTTCATTCCCTCTTTTTTATAGCTAGGGCTTAGAGCTCTGTTTTGTTGAGTCTTCTGTTCAGATAAATGAGTTTGAGTCTGTGTGTGCTTATGTGTGTAGGAAAGACAGGCCACAAGTAACATGGGAACTGAAAAGGAAAAGCCTTGCAGTTGTTTTTACTCTGAGTCCATTGCTAGCTTGCTCCAAAGACCATCTGACAATCAACAATATTGTAATACCCCCTGGTTTTCCTCCCTCGCCTTACATGGCCCTTGCATTTCAGTCTGCACCAATTCCCAGAAAATGCCCAGATAAAGAGTTATAGCTGTCTTCACCCTTATAATGCCATCATTAGGGTGACATAAAAAAACTGTGCTAGCAGTGAGGACAAGATGAACAACTTCATCTGCTTGATGGAAGCATCATTCCTTCAGGCGTGTACCTTGTAGGGAAGGTAAATGACCTTATATACCTGACCTCCCTGAGAAACACGTATCTGATATTGTGATGGGAAGTGAGAAATGGGGGACACTTCATCTTGGTGGACTAAAGGCCACATCACAAAAATTGCCACCACAGGTAAAGGTAGTGGGAGCAGCTGGTTGAAAGCATCAATAAAAGCAAAAATCTGATTCAGTAGAGAAAATGAACCATGAGCCATTTTCTTTACAACATTGCCCTGGAGCTTGCACAGATACGCCAAGCAGGGTTTGCTCATTAGAGGGCAGGTCCATGTTTGAGCTTGTTAAGAATGCAAGATGAGGCTCTGCATCCAATTTAGCAAGTCTTCAAATAATCTGACCATATTTCTTTCCTGTAGATCCCTCCTAATCATTCCACTGAGGACACAGCAGGTAATCTTACATTTAATTTATGCAGCTTTGTTGTTAAGAAGAATTAATAATGCAAAATGATTTATCCTTGAGGAATAATTTAACCATCCTTCCCCCTCCCTGAATGAAAGAACAGAAAAGAAAGGTGGGTCTGGTTCAAACAGTCAAATAAGTGAATACAAACCTCCTCACAGATTTGCATCTTTAATATGGGCAAGTGTAATCTCCTATTGTATATGCAAATATGAATTGTACATACACATTCTTCTTCAGAGTGAGTTTTTGGTCTAAGTCCTTGGTTGCAAGCACATATTTGAAAATCTGGGCCTTGCTGCTTTAAAATACTCAGGTGCAGGATTAGAATTTTATAGCTGTCATGTGGATAATTAAACTCTTCATTAACAGTTGTTCTTAAACCAGTAGGTGACCTTTAATTAGGGATGAAAGAACATAGGAATGGATTTCAAGCATTAAGAAATTTCAGAGGACCCCGTGCTCCCCTCCTCACAAGTCCATTGAAAACCTTTTGTAAAGCATTGGTTTTCCAAGATAAGTGATGCCGGGTGAGACAAAAGTATGTTTCCAGGTCCAACACATTAGATGACTACTTCACTTAACCTTGTTGTAACTAGAATACTGTATTTTCTTTTCTCTATCTCATGCAGACTTTGCCATGTGTTATATGGATCTTTGTTACTCCAGCCTGGTCATGTGCACTAAGCTGTACCCACACCAAAAAATAGCACAGGGAAAGTTAGTAAGATCACAATGAGAATAGTGTATTTATGAGTGGGTGGAAGATTGCAGGGCAAGATTGAGCAATATGGCCTTCTCTGTTGAGTCATCCCAATATCCAGTGCTAAAATTATGCATTAAAGGGGCTATTTTGGATGAAGTATAATTCCCAGGGAACAAGCAATAGAAATTTGCATGGGAAAATCCATGGAGAGATAAACGTAAAGGGAAGCTCAATTCATGGGGTTTTATTTCATTGTTAAAGAATTGCATTAAAGAAAAAAAACAAGCAAAACCTTGCTTTAAATATCATGTGTATGCCGTCTCCAGAAAAAGGGATAGCAGCTCCTTTAGGGACCATCCAGATTTACACTGCACCATCACCACTCACCTTTGCATTTCTCTGTACTTTTGTGAGCTACAAATGCCTAATTAGCTTTAAATGTTCCTTCTTTCTTCTTCTTTTCTTGCCTATGTTGTAAGGACAGGGATGTGCCCCTTGGACATCTGTACTCTTTCCTCTTTGTTGCATCAGCTTTACCCCATCTTGGTCCTTTCCATGATGATGGTTTGTGTTGCCTGCACTTAGAAGTGCTCTGCTTTCACCTGCAGTCATTTATGAATAGAAGCCATGTCCTTTAGAAATGTTTCTTCAGAAATCATGTTCATTGCTCTCTAAGTCCTGGGGTGCATATCTCTTCTAATGTTGCCTTCTGGTTTCTATCTCCTATTTTGGTCATTTGTTTGAGTGACCCTTGTGAGGATAACTGGTCCTTTCCCAAGCTTAAAACATTCTTCTTTGAAACAGTCACTGAGCCAACCAGCTTTAATAGATCAAGGTGAAACACACATATCCCTCTCCCTGCCTCTGAATATTCCCTGGTATTTGTTGAGGAAAATAATCTTAATTTTGCACAGGTGATTCAGAGTCTTCCTTCCCCACATTACCAGCTGCATCTTTGACTTGTCCTAAGGATGTCATTGCAGCATAAGGCATCCCTAAGTGCCGTGGAGGAAGTCTGGGGAAGTAGGAGTGAGGAAGCACTGTCTGGATAAAGTGGGGGCATAAAAAAAACAGAAACAAAACCAAAAACAAAACACAAAAGAAAAAGACAAAAAAGAAACAACAAACAAAACACAAACAAAAACCAACATGCAGAAATACACAGTCAAATTAGGGCAGCTTTTAAATGATCCCCACTTGCTCCAGGGACTGAATCCATATCAAGGAAAAGCCCAAAGCTTTTTCCCTTTTTTTCATTCCTGCACCAAGGTTTGGACTAGGAAAGGATTCACTCTACTATGGGGTTCTCAGCAGACCTAACTTGCCTGGACTTGGCACAAATTGAGTTCAGATAGACTTTTTTCCTAGAGGTGGCATATCCAAAACAGTGTGGTATTGACCATGTTAAATTAATGGTTTGGATTTTTTCCCAGCAACTTCA
Source organism: Megaceryle torquata (assembly GCA_024611175.1). Classification (NCBI taxonomy): domain Eukaryota; kingdom Metazoa; phylum Chordata; class Aves; order Coraciiformes; family Cerylidae; genus Megaceryle; species Megaceryle torquata. The sequence goes on along the minus strand of JANIJG010004805.1, from coordinate 136,903 downwards.
GCTTCTCCTACTACCCAACATTACCTTTCTCCTGAACTACTTGTTCTCTCTTCCTTCAACAATCATTGCTGCCCACATCACCACATTTAGGATAATTTTTCTTCCTTCTGTGGACGGTGTCATCTTTTCGTGTGATTCCAACAGAGTCACAACTGAAACGCTCATTAGTCACCGAAAAAGCATTCAAGGCGTCGGTATTCTATTTTTTCACATAAAGGTGTTGTTTACCTCATGGTAGCACTCTGCCTACAGAATATTTTTCCACAAATTTAACACCTTCATAACTAGTGCTCAGTTTCAGTGCCTGTCCTACAGCATACTGTTAATGAAGGTACCAGCTTGGTCTCAGTATCACTGTCCCTCATGCACCTGTGTTAACCAGACAAGTGTCCTCCTGTCCAGCCTCAAAAGAGACCTCCAAATTTGACTGCTCTTTTTATAGGTGCAAGTCCTGTTTCCATGTTCATCAGTGCCAGCAGAAGAGATCTGCTTTTGTCCATGAGGAGGGCCACCTGTGAAGTCCTGTGAAACTGGAGGAAACAGACAACCAGTGTTCAGAGAAGCCGCATTGTTGCTCAAAAACCTCCAAGGGCATTTGAAGGCCAAATCACAGCATATGTAACAACAAGTTGGCCTCTTTCCTGGTTTCTTTAGGTAAACCTTTCTGTATCATATGCAGGGCAGCATCACTGTTGCTAAGCTGTGTCCCAGAATGCATGGTGTCAGACCTGCAGTCTGTAAAGCACTGTGGGGCCTTGCCAGTGCACCATGCATGCATTTGTCACCATAAGTTAAAAAAGGTCACTAACAATGACCCAGTTAGGTAATCAAGCAACTAATTATGCAACTAATTAGGTTTGTCCTAATTTCTGGAGAATAACCATCCAGAAATCTTTTTGTTTCTTTCCTCTTTAGGAACAATGGACAAATACCTATATTTTCTTTCTTCGAAGGGTCCCATGTGAGTCATAGCCCAAGTGGCTTCTGGTTTCTTCTTTCATAATTAAAGATCCCGTGTTACCTTTTTAAAAGGTGAGAGACAACACTACTGCCCTGTCTGGCATCCTCTTGCTATTCAGGCACAGATGGCGACGCCTAAGGCTGTGAGCAAGCTGAGGCAGTTTGCATAACACAAGTCATCAAGTTGTTGTGCTCTCCACACTTTCCACAGTCTCTCAAAGCTCCAATTAACTGTTCCATGTAGACAATAGTGAAGAATGTAGGCAAAGATCTTCAGAGGGACCTGAGGAATTAGGTAGACAGGATTCATGGACATTCACAGGGAGACATCCTTTGAAAACTTGAGGTTTTAGCATCAAATAGTCTCAGAAGTCTGTTTGGGGGAAGGAGTTATGATTTTGCATGATACAAGATGATCATCTGCCCTATTTTAATTAATACTTACTACTTAATAATATTTCTTACTCCTCAGTGGTGTCCTTCTTACCCTCATTGTTTTCTCCCCATCCCAGAAGATCACAAGAATAAAAAAGCTTTTGAGGGGTAAGCCTGGAGAAGAACTCGCTGTTAGCAGTGAGGAGAATCAGAGGGACAGGATGTCATCCAGAGGGACCTGGACAAGCTGGAGAGGTGGGCCCAGGTGAACCTCATGAAGTTCAACAAAAGCAAGTGTGGGGTCCTGCACCTGGGCCAGAACCATCCCCACTAGCAATGCAGGCTGGGAGAGGAGGTGACAGAAAGCAGCCCTGCAGAAAAGGACTTGGGGGTGCTGGTAGAGGAGAAGCTGGACATGAGCAGCCAGTGTGTGCTTGCAGCCCAGAAGACCAATGGCATTCTGGGCTGCATCAAAAGAAGTGTGACCAGCAGATCGAGAGAGGTAATTCTACCACTCTGCTCTGGTGAGACCTTGCCTGGAATATTGCATCCAGCTCTGGAGCCCTCAGCACGGGAAGGACATGGACCTGATGGAGTGGGTCCAGAGGAGGGCCATGAAGATAATCAGGGGGCTGGAACAGCTCTCCTAGGAGGACAGGCTGAGGGAGCTGGGATTGTTCAGCCTGGAGAAGAGAATGCTCCAGGGAGACCTAATAGTGACCTTCCAGTACTTGAAGGGAGCTTATAAAAAGACTGGAGAGGGCCTGTTTACAAAGGCCTGGAGTGAAAGGACGAGGGGCAATGCTTTTAAATCAGAAAGGAGGGATTTAGATTAGAAATAAGGAGGAAGTTCTTTACCATTAGAGTGGTGGAGCACTGGAACAGGTTGCCCAGGGAGGTGGTTGAGGCCCCCATCCCTGGAGACATTCAAGGTGGGGCTTGACGAAACTCTGAGCAACCTGCTCTAGTTGAGGATGTCCCTGCTCTCAATGGGGGGGGTTGGACTAGATGACCTTCAGAGGTCTCTTCCAACCTAGACATTTCTATGTTTCTATGTTTCTAATCACAAATGAGAGAGGGAAGGATGGATAGATAGCATTCAGGAAAACAAGGTGCACTTAACAGGAGCTTTTGCCATATGTCAGAAGTAGAACAGCTTTCTTAAGGCTGCACCCAGAAAGTAGATGGTATTGGGGTATCTTGCATGTCTCATGTTCTTCATGTTCTTCAGCTCAGAAAGAGAAGAGTCCTACTGAGCCTTTCAAAGACTTTATCCCTTTTTTAATGTAGGCAAACTCTTCAGAAACAGTGTTGAGGAAGGAAGGAGGGGGAAGACAGGGAGAAAGAAATTTCTCTTACTTAAAATAAGACTATAAAAGTAATTTTTATGAGGACAGTAAAAAGATTTGCATTGAGAAGGTTCATGAAAAAACAATGTTTAATTTTTCTAATCTGGGCCTCCTGCGAGCAATGCTCTACACCAAGACAAATATTCATGCCTAGTTCAGAGATCTAGCACAAGGACTATTTCCACAACAAATGACCTTTAAAGTGGGGCTGACATGATGTGGAAGTTTTCTGCTGGCTTTCTGCACTGTGGCTAATTGCATGTTGAGGAGGGAACGCCTGTCTTTCACCTATGAAAAATGGTCCACACCTGCCTCCTCACCCCCAGCCACGTAACACACATTTGTTTGTGTGCCCTTTTGGCTCTGAGGCTTTGCATCATGAAATAGCACCAAAGCAATGTGAGGGTTTGGGTTTTTTAAAAAAAAAAAAAAAAGAGTGTGGTGAAATTCTTCCCCAAAAGAGAGGCAACTCCTGAGTATTACCTTGGATTGGCACAGTTTCTTTTGAGTTAAAAGTCCCAGGAAAAAAATAAAACAGGCTACAGGAGCACCTGAGCATGGGGGAAAAAAATCAGAAAGAAGAATTTCTGGGCAGTACAGTAGTACATACTGTACAGTATGTACCAATCCATTTCTTACCAAATCCTTCCTACCACCTGAAAGCCTGTCTGAAATCAGCATCTCATTTGCCTCTCTGACGGTCTTACCATGCCTGTGCAGGGTACTAATGTCTTTACTAGCACCAGAGTAAACTCTCTTCCCATCTCCTGTCTTCACAACAACAGGGATGCCGGGACCCCATCCCTCGCTGCTCCTCGGGCATTAATGTCAAAATCAACAATCATGGCAGTGTCTGTGGACTGAATTGAGCCTCTTCTTCACTCCTCAGAGGTCACAGCCTAACAAACTTACACATGTATATGCAAGGCATTCTTTTCCCAGGCAGCATGTTAGGTGCTGCAAAATGAAAGCAAGCCCTCAGTGCTTTTGCAGAATTGGTTTTGATCACACACCACATCACACTAACTTTCAGAGAAATAATTGAGCATGTATTGGCCCACCTACTGTGACAGCATTAAAGCAAAACAGATAGTGGGGGCTGCCTGGAGGAGAGCAGACAGCAGGCTGGGGAGTCCCTGCCAACCCCTCTCCTTCCCCCACCCCACCCACCTTTTCACACAGGTCCTTCGTTCTAGTGCAAAATATTTAAAATATTTTATGTAACTGTGTGTGATAAGCAAGGGAACGAGAAAGGAGATGGGGAAGTAAACATGTTGTGCTTTGCTGCTTCATTGTTCTTGTTAATTGTTAAGACTCAGGACACAAAAATAAGATGGTGCTTCAACACCATTAACTACTGAAGAGCATGATCTACAGGTTCTATGGGAGCAAGCTAAGCCTGACAGCTACTCAAGAGCTAAACCTGGCTTTTTTCTTTTTTTTTTTTTTTTTTTTTTGGGGGGGGGGGGGGGGGGGGGGGTTTGGACCCTTTTCTTCCTCTTCAAGGAACCATATTTTTTTTGGTAACTTTACAAAAAAAATATCCCA
>JANIJG010004805.1:92385-117348 GCA_024611175.1 Megaceryle torquata | reverse complement strand
CAGTTTTGTGTCATCAGCAAACTTGCTGAGAAGACACTCTGTCCCATCATCAATGTCATTGATAAAGATGTTGAACAAGACCGGGCCCAGCACTGACCCTTGGGGGACTCCAATAGTTACAGCTCTCCAGCTGGACTTGGCACCATTGACCACCACTCTTTGGACTCTCTTGTCCAACCAGTTACTAATCCATCTTAATATCTTCTCTTCTATCCCATACTGCCTGAGTTTCTCCACAACACAAGGATGTTATGAGAGATTGTGTCAAAAGATCTGCTGAGGTTTTTAAGATATTGCAGGCATCTAGTAATCTTCTAAAATTAAGCTTTCTTGCATAAGCTGGATAGCTTCAGCTATAAGATTAATTACATCAGTTGTTCTGTTAGGTTTACTTAGTGAATCCTATAGAATAAAATTGATCCTTTCCTTGTCGTGGTGAAGAATGGCATGTGAAAATCTTTCAGATCATCCATTTAGGATGCAGGGAAATTAATTTCTGACAGATGCAGTCCTTCTATGTAATAGCTCTGCAAAAGGTTTAAATTATTCTCAATGTTACTAGGGTTTGGGGGGCAGTAGGTGGCAGATCACTGTAGATTTTGGTACCACCCATAAGGCAAGCTCTTGTACTAAAGCATTCACTTAAACCCAAGGTCCTGAAGATAGACAGAATACGTAAAAAAAGACTCCTTTCCAAAGGAATTTGCTTAAAGCTGATGATAACTCTGTAGTCCTATTTTGAAACTGCTTGCAAGTGTCCATCTACCATTCGTTAGTTAACTGAAGGAAGAGGAGGTTGCAGGCTAGATTGATTTTGAAGCACATCAGTGTTTAATGAGAGCAAGGCAGGGACAGGAAGGCTTCTGACTGTTACCTCAGTATTCTAACATTTGTTCATACTTCTAAGATTCAGGGAAGCAAACATGTTGCACAATCGGTTCCAATTTCAAAACATCCTTCATTATAAACATGGTGCAGTAAACAGGAAACTAGGAGACTTGTTTCAAGAGTCTAACAGACTAATGTACTTTCCACTTATTTCTAGAGTCTTAAAACCTGTTATTGAAACATGGGCATCAATGAGATGCAGAACAAACTAGCAGACAGAAAAGTGTTTGGTGTTCTATCTGATGTAACCAGGTTACAGAGCTGAAGGAAGCTGTAGTACAATGGACATCATGAGATCCTGTGGAGACTCACTCTCTTCATACAGAACAAAGATATCCCAAGATGCAAGCAAGGAAATTATCAGTCAGGGGTGTAAGTGAAAGGCATAGCTGAATGGGTGTATCTTGGTGCAAGCTACAAATGTGATTATTATTATTATTACTATTTCCCCTAATCTTATAGGAGTTTTGCAGTGGACTTGAGTTTTACTGTGATTTTTTTAGCTCTACTTCACCCCAGATATAATCACCTCTCATCTGTGATATATAATTTCCTGAAGTCACTCAGTTGTAGAGAATGACTGAGACAAATCTGTACTTAGCTGTGGTGGTTGTAACTAGAGCATCAAGTCCCATTCCAGAGCTACCATTAGAGTCCAGAACTCCCGACTCCTTTATTCTGTTCTTTGTTAGCAAATATGCATGTAACCTCCTGAAATCTGTTGCATACATACAAACAGATATAGATTCTAAGATAGGCTACCGTGGTTTCACAATGGACTGTACCTCTCCTGCATTGCCTACGCAATGATCAAAAAAACCATTTCTTCTAGGAAGACATGCACTGTGTAACTTCAGTCAGGCCAGAAAGTCTTGTAAAAATTCTCTTTGTTTTGAAAAGAGAACTGTGGGGTTTTATTGCTCTTTTTGTTGCTTTTCCACAGAAGTCAGAAGAGGAACTTGAAATGAGAAAAGCAAACAGCAAATAATTGTTGCAAGTTTTTAAAATGTATCTGAAATTATTTTTTTCTTATTTGCATGTGACTATATTATTTATCTAAATAGCTCTTCTGGCATGTCTGTTTTGAGCTAAGAAAAAATAAAACTACTATTTCACCTAATACTTGAATCCCTTTAACTTTTCTAATTTTATGCTTTATGAAACCTTGTAGCCTGAGAACCCTCTGAGCATAGTCATCATAGATCTAACAGAACACCTTTGATTTTATCACAGTATGAAGGCAAAATGAAGAAATGCTGAGATGCAATGACGTTTTTCTTCAGAGTAGCTACTTAAAAATACCAATGGGAAAAAATGTTGATCTGTGTTAGGGCCAAATATTGGCTAGAAAGGAAGTAATTTGATTACATTTTAATAGTAAGAAATATAGCCTAGATAATGAAAGGCAAAAGGATATGGCCTCTTACTATATAATCTCTTTGGCCATCAACCAAAGCAGGAAATTTTCTCTGGGTGAGTGAAGGTATCAAGTAACTTGAAAAGTAATATATTTTTAGAGACACTAGCTTCATTTCACACTGCTTTCTAGAATTAAATTGTCACCTTAGAGAACAGACTTCTTGTCTGAAAAGCAGTCTGCAGTCTTAACTCCTTCTATATTTATTTAAAATATGCTCTAATTGGACAGGGAGAGGGGAGGAAATCTGCAGAATACCATTGTTTTCGGAAGGACCTTTATTACTAGCGAAGAATAGTATACTGGAATATACACCAGAGAACATTATATGCTATTCGTGATTCTACAGTACAAATACATCACCGTAAAGGCAAACACTGAAATAACATGTTTGCAGTATTTCACTTAACTGAACTGACTCTTGGCACAGTCAATGTCAGTAATAAATCCTGGCAAGTGCAGTGATGGATCCTGCAGTTATCTTCTGGTTCTTCTGCTTGCCATACCAAGTGAGTCTGTTCATTTTTTTACAGTCTTTGTGGAGAGGCCATTGTAGGCATCCATGTAGCACAAAGGCTGGGGGAGGGGAAGGCTCTAAATGGCTGGAGGGATTTCAAATCCCTTCGATCTTGAAAGGATTTTTGTTCCTTATGGACCTTTAAAATAACCATTATTGTACAGAAAAAAAGGTATGCTGCTGAAATTTCAACAGTGAAATATGTTTTTGCTCAGGAGGATTGCAAATTGTTGACCACCATTCTATTTATGAGGTCAAAACTGTCAAAATACAGTACTGTGTACTAAAAACTTTCTATTCCACAAAGTGCACTTCAGTTGATCGTGCTTTTGAAATGTCACTACCTGTATTACGTTCACCATGAATTGCGATAGTGATACCTTTTGTCTGAGTGAATAATTTAACAATTCATGTTACTTAAAAAGGCACCGGTAAGATCTAGTGGGGTGGGGAGAGCTAAGACTTAGAGTCACAACCATCGTCTTCCATCAAGGCAGTGTGATCCCATCTCATGATGGACTAGGAAAGATGTGCAACAGAAGGTGTCCTTGGAGAGAATGTGGGATTCCTTCTTTCTTCCAGTCCCATGCAGGAATTCTACCATGGATAGCAAGGGAGATTTAGCATCAGTTGTCTTAGTACTGTGTGCATTCAGATTCGTGATGCCAGATACTGTAATGACATCATATCATAAATTATTTCTTTGGGGGCATCCACACCTCCCTTAATTGTTTCTATCCTTTGAAGACCTGCTGACTATGTCTGTGTTATCCCTTAACTTCAAAAGTTCCAACCAATTAAAAGTTCCGGGAAGGATTTTGTGACAGCTAAGGGTGTGGGATTCATTTTTTTATTATTATTTTAAGAGAGGAATGAGCAGAAAATTAGCTGTTTAGTTTGCCTGAAAATGCTGCCCAGTAATATATATATTATCCTGCCAGTTCTTTAGGGCATATTTTGAAATTTGATACAGGGCAGCCTTTGTGCTAGAGATGTGCCTTTTGCCACTCCTATGAAAATCCACCCAGAGCTGGCCAAGTTGCAACCTGCAGTTCTTCCTAGGTTTATATGTAGTTCCATGATTGAGGAATTTTGCCCTAAAGCAAAGATTATGTTTGCACTGGGTACGTTCATCTCTGAAATGCAGTTCAAGGAGCCTAAAGCCTTTGCCGGCTGGAGGATTTTTATGCTTTTCAACAGCCTAAAGAGATGGAGTCAGTGTGAAGAGAAACTTTGGTCAGGAGTGCTGGATGCACTTCGGATCATGACTGATTGGCCAAAGAGGCCACTGTTGGGAGATGTGAACAAAGCAAGAGCTGACCAGATGAAAGCCCTTGAGACCTAAGGGAGGATGGAAGAATATAGTGCCTATATAAGAAGAAAGGAACTGCAATCCAGTAGGGATAGATGAAGGAGGTGGAATACAAAGAAAACTAAGTGAGAGATCAGGGTAACATTTTCAGTTATAAAGAATTATTGAAGTTATAAAGTAAAGGACTCAAAATGTAGAATACAAAGTTGCACTTAAGCAGTACACTACAGTATATAATGACGTAATCAATTTTCCCTGCTCCATCTTATTCAGGAGATGAGGGGTGCAATCAGGAAAGAATTTTTGTGGGATTCTTTGCTTATTTTTGCTGAATCTGGAAAACATGGAGAGGGACCTTGGTGTCCTGGTGGACAATAAGTTCTCCATGGAACAGCAATGTTCCCTTGTTGCCAGGAAGGCCAGGAGTACCCTGGGGTGCATAAAGAAGAGTGTGACCAGCAGGTCAAGGGAGGTTCTCCTCCCCCTCTACTCTTCACTAGTGAGAGCATATCTGGAGTATTGTGATCAGTTCTGGGCTCCCCAGTTCAAGAGGGACAGAAATACTAGAGAGAGTCCAACAGAGAGCTGCAAAGATGATAAAGGGACTGGAACATCTCTCTGATGAGGAAAGGCTGAGAACCTTGGGGCTGTTTAGCCTGGAGAAGACTGAGAGGGTATCTTATTAATGTTTACAAATATCTGAAGGGTGGGTGTCAAGTAGAAGGGGCCAGTCTCTTTTCAGTGGTGCCCTGTGATATGACAGGAGGTAATGGTAGCAAGGTGAAACGCAAGAAGTTCCACCTCAACATGAGGAAAAACTTCTTCACTGTGAGAGTGACAGAGCCTGGAACAGGCTGCACAGAGAGGTTGTGGAGTCGCCTTCTCTGGAGACTTTCAAAACGCACCTGGATGTGATCACCTACAGCCTGCTTTAGGTGAACCACTTTGGCAGGGGGCTTGGACTCTATGATCTCCAGAGGTCCCTTCCAACCCCTACCATTCTATGATTCTATAATACTGAATGAATACTGAAAAGAATGTTATTTTGAAGTACAGAAGTCAGCAACTGAAAGAAATAGAAATGCTGCTTTAAATAAGTACAGCATTATGTATTCTCTGAGAAAAAAAAAATCTCCTAAATACTTCAGATTGTATTTTGCAATCCCATTTGCAAAGCAGTGTTAACACCTTTTATCTCACAATGTTAATTCTGAAAAGAAGTTGCTTATGAAGTATTCATGTAGAAGGAAACAAAAAAAGGCTGTAAGATAATGATTGTCTTTAGAGTAGGTAGGCATTCTGTAGTAAAGAAGTCCAAACGTTGTTTGATGATGCCAAGGTTATGGAAGAGATGGAACAGGAATGAGCATGGATATATCAAGCTGAGGACAAATGGAGGGAGAACAGGTCTTTTTCAGACTCAGATCTTTACTCTTGCTCTTCCTGTGCCATTAGCAAATGGTGGTGAAACCTGGTAACAAACAGTCCAATCCTTCTCCCAAATGCCATTATCTGCTCAGTGAATTCTCTCAAGGGTAGGTGGCTGCTACTTGGCATTTCCTCCAGTCTAAGTACTTAACTTCTTAGCAATAGTTTTCAACATACTGTGTTTGTATGTAATGTCTTTTCTTTCCAAATACTGAAAGCTCAGAGCCCTCAATTGGTATTCATGAGATTCATAAAGTCAGCTTGTCAGACATACAGCAGCTTCAGCTGATTTAAAAAACAAACAAAATCATAAATTTCTGTAAAACTATTTCAGAATTATAATTTAACCTGTGGGTTGAAAGGAATAAAATACCCAACAAATTCTTTGTACCCTTTGAAAAACATGAGGAATCAGTATTTCAAATCTGCTGAAAAGCAAGACTAACAAAGATGATATGCAAGTTAAAATTTCTGTTAAATAAGTGGTGCAAAGCATGAGTTTGACATTCTTCAAGCACATAAAAACTATCAGTTTTACCTGTGGGGAGTATTTTATCAGCACATTCTATTCAAACAGTAACTATTCTTATCAACCAGAACCGGGTTTGATCCTGTTAATGGGATAATTTGGCAATGAATTCTGTCTACATAGCAGCAAGCAAACATTGTTCCAGTGGTCTGGAGTGGCCAGTGACAGGCAGGGCACTTCAGTGCAGCTTTGCTCACACCAATAGCACTGCATTTCCTCCTCCTGACAACCCCTTCCCCATTTCACTCACGTGAACATTTTTACAGTATGACCTCATCTGCAAATTATAAATTCTTGGCACTTTTGTGGCAGGAAAGTATTAAAAAGTGCAGAGGCTTTGCTTCATGAACAATTTAGGTAGGAAGAAATTTTAATTTTCTGTTAGTAATGACTTATACATATTTACAAAAAAAAAAAAAAAGGCACTCTTAATTATTCTGACTTATTTATAATTTCAGTAAGAATTCACACTTATTTAGTGTTTTATTCAAAATCCTTCCTGTTTTTAGGGCCTCTTAGTGGAACTGCAATCAGCTGTCTTATTGTTCATAAACATGCAGCAACTGGAGAAAACCCCCAAAACTTCTTGTTTATAAGCTTTTAACATTTGCCACCTAGCAACACCTCTTTTAATTCTTTATTTTGTGGCCAAAGTGCCTTTACTTCACTCTGGATGGAAGAGCAAACTGTTAAATGTTATATTACCTGTTTTTCCTTTTACATTTTCTTAATACTGAATATAATTCTTAATACAGAATATATTTAAAGGATCCAAAGAGATGAGCCATAAAATATAAATCAGAAAGTATTTGGAATGTTAAACATGTTTGGGGTTTTTTACAGCTGTCTTTATTATTTAATAGTGCTTTCCATGTAAATACAATTTCTGCCATGGAGACTTCCCTCTTCATTTCTTTTTAAACCCGGTATAATAAATTTTGAGTAAATGTTGTAATATGTGTATATCCCACTAGTGAATATGATAAAGAACAATATCCTAACATTTTTGCACTTAACAGCACTTTAATCTTAAATATTACATGAAAATGCTGCTATAACAATGCAAAGAAAATAGAGAGAGGGCTCTGAGGCCAATAGGCAAAATGATACCTTCTCTTGTAATTTAATTTTGGTTTTAGGAATAGGGTTAGGTTATGTTTTAAAGATAGTGTTTCTGAGTTGCAGAGGTAAGTCACATGATAGCATATGTGTCAATAGTAGCAATAAATGTCAAAAAATATCAAATGCCCAAAAGTAGTGCTTCTTCCTACATCTAAACTCAAATTTTAAGTAGAACTATTTTGAATCTAAAGATCTACTTAAAGTTTAATTTTTTAAGGATTCAGTGCAGCTGTATGAGTTTAAATTCATGAAACAAAAGATGCCACTTTTCATATATAGAATAAAACCTGTAGGACCATCTTTTCAAAAAAAAGTTACTGCTGATTGTGCAGATTTCATAATTATTTCAGTAGGTCACTTAAAATCATTTGCCAAATTCATCCGAAGACTGGAGAGGTCAGTGAAATAATGTTTTCTGCCCATGTCCTTAAAGGTACAAAATTAAATTTAAAACGGGATGGGATCCAAAAGTCGAAACCTCCAATGCCCTTGGTGTCCTGCTGACAAAGGATATTAAACAGATTTTTCAGTAGAACTTGAATGTTTGTAAGCATGGGAATAGACATGTTGATTTTATTTGAAACTCTTGCTTCAAATGAATACTTGCCTTAAGTTTTCTCTTGGTTTGCATTGCAGTTTTTGCCTCTGTTGGTTATATTCCTGAAATTGAAGCAAATTCCTGAATTTAGCCTATAAAGAAGCCCATTTGTTTCAGGACTTGCCAACATCATTACATGATCCACGTAAAATGGGTTATATAAATTAAAGCATTTTTGGATGCTTTCAGAGAACACAAAAGTGGCATAAAATTTAGGGTGTTTAAGTTCTAACATGTATGCTCACTATTTATGACAACTCAGTCATTAGACATAAGCTTCCCCAGAATGAACTTGGCTATGTGGCAACTGAGGGAAATGAGTGTTTGAAGACAAGGAAAATTCAGAATATGTAGAAAACAAGTCAGTAACCTTCCTTGCAGGCAGAGTAAAAAACTGGTCACAAAGCACTTTGTTATTTCATATTCTTTCCTGGAGTTCCCCTGGGAGGATCACCGTGCTGCTGGTTATTTGTACCGGAATTGCATAAATATGGTCCCTGTAAGATGGATGTTTGAAATGGCTTAAGTTAAATGACAAAACAGAATCAGTCTATGTAGTAGCAAGATATCAAGGGCTTCCTTTCATAAGAAATGCGTGTCATCTTACAGCAGTAATTCACCACTTCACTATGGCTACAGAAAAATGATATCATTGTATATTGCTTTATACATGTTTGATCTTGACCTTTCCATAGCACGCTTACAGAAATTCAAGCCCTGAACTTCATGGCTTCCTTTGGATCCAAATTGAATTGTGTCATTTTAATTAACATTTGTAGTCTCTGATTTCCACATCTTGATGACAGATTAGCATACCAGCAGTGTGATAAAATGAGATTAAAAGGTAGACAAACTTCTGTTTTTATTAAGCCTGGATGTTACAGAAGAAGAAAGGAATTTGATCATAGAATGTTCCTAGATTAAGGATCTTAACAAACATCCAGGGTATTTCTTTTAAGTTATTGTTTACCCCTGTATTAGGATGTATTAGGAACTTAGATTATTGACTAGTTATGAACCATTATATTTTCATAGATATGGAAAACTCCAATGCCATTGAAACCAAAAAAAGGCAAGTGTCATTGCATACTTAAACATTGCTGAATGGAGTTCACTTAAACATGATGAATGGAGTCCAATCCAGTTGGTGGCTAGTCACAAGTGGTGTTCTTCAGGGCTCAGTACTGGGGCCTCTTCTGTTTAATCTATTTATCAGTGATCTGGATGAGGGGATCAAGGGCACCCTCAGTAAGTTTGCTAATGATAATGAAGCTGGGTGAGAGTGTAGATCTGCTTGAGGGTAAGAAGTCTCTTCAGAGGGATTTGGACACACTGGATCAATGGGCCAAGGCCAGTTGTATGAGGTTCAACAAGGCCAAGTGCAGGGTCCTGCATTCAGGTCACAACAACCCCATGTTTTACTGCAAGCTTGGGGACAAGTGGGTGGAGAGCTGCCAGGTGGAAAAGGACCTGGGGATGTTGGTCAGGAGCCACCTGAACATGAGCCAGCAGTGTGTCCAGGTGGCCAAGGAGGCCAATAAAACTCCTGGTTTGTATCAGAAATAGAGAGGCCAAGAGTGTCAGTCTTTTCTCCCAAGTAACAAGTGATAAGAAAAGAGGAAATGGCCTCAAGTTGCACCAAGGGAGGTTTAGGTTGGACATTAGGAAAAACTTCACAGAAAGGGTTGTTAAGCAGTGGAACAGGCTGCCCAGGGAAGTGGTGGAGTCCCCATCCCTGGAGGTATTTAAAATACATGGAGACAAGGTGCTTAGGGACATGGTTTAGTGTTCAGGATTGCCCATGTTAGGTTGATGGTTGCACTGGATGATATTAAAGGTCTTTTCCAACAGAAATGATCCTTTGATTTTATGATTTCTACTAAAGCCCCTTCATCTTTCGGTTGTTTTTGGGTTTGGTTTTTTTTTTTTTTGGTTTTTGTTGTTGTTGTTGTTGTTGTTGTTGTTGTTGTTGTTGTTGTTGTTGTTGTTGTTTTTTTTCCAGTGAAAAAGTTCTGCTTTGCTCTTTTTAAAACTCCAAGGGCATAAATAGGTCTTGAAAGACTGCATCTTTACAATTGAGAGTTGGTTGAGCTTGTAAATAGGTAGTTATCTCACAGAAATTAACAGCTCCCCTGGGCTCAGTACTAACAGCTTTATAACTTTAGTCTTGGAAAAGATGTACAAAAGGAAAATTCCATAGTGGGTTGTTAAGTCTTTGTTTTTTAATGTTGCTTTTTACTTTCTGATTAAAGCTATTTGTATTACATGCAGTAGCATCTCATATTAAATGTTTAGAAACTAATTCATCCAAATAAACTCAGCATACTTGAATAAACCTGTCTTTTGGAGCTGTGGGCATCTGGATGATTTGAGCATATATCACATTGCCATATTTAAAAATATAGGGGAAGCATTGGTTGAGCTTGAAAGAAAATTGACATATAGCTGGAATTATTTTTGGATATTCACTCTCAGTAACAATGGTAGCAAATGCTAGTGACCTCCAATGATCTTGTTCCTAAAAGGCCCTGCATTCATTGGGAAGAGTTGAAATACAGAATCTGTGCTTCTGTTGGCCAGAAGCAATCAAATACCACTGTTGAAAGTTGTGATCTAGGTATTTCTTGCCTGAAATTTAGGAAAAAAGCAAACAAAAGCCTTCCCATGGGGATAAGTATAAATAAACTTAAAAATAATCTGAAATCCAGCTGAATTTTAGATATTATGTGGAATAGGCATTGCATGCTGTGAAAATTTTCATTACTTTAAATTCATTTTTATTTGTAGTTGGAACTGGGAACTAATTCTTTTTTTTTTTTTTTTTTTTCTGGTAAAGTGAGAGCAACAAAGATTCTACTGTCTACTTCATATGATGAAGTCCATGATCCACGAGGAACCTTAAGACCTAAACTAGTAGGAGGTCACTAAGCCCTTTGTGTGTGTGTGTGTATGATACTTTTAAGACCAGCATCTGTTATCTCTACTGAGTGTGTGAGAATTACCTACTTCCTAGTTAGCTTTTTCAAAGTAATAATGTGCATTTTATAAATACATCCCTCTCTTTTCCAGAGGGAACTGGAAGTCCCACTGTATAGCTGGGCCTGAGGGACTGTTTAAAGTTCTGCCTTCAGAGACCCGTCGAGGAGGAAAGGCCATGTGAGGTTCTGTGGGAGTACAGGGGGAAAGGGACAACATTGACTTGGTAAGCAGGTGTCAACTAGGAGTTACTTACTTTGGAACTATGCATTAATAGTAAACTGGATGCTCCTTTGTACAGATATATGCGTAGTTTTGTCTGGTGAGTACTTCTACAGTACAGTAAGTTGTTTCTCAGGTAGAACGGATGTTATATTCCTGGTCCTGCCCTGGTCATACAGCCTGGAAGTGTTTTCAAAACAGACCACACAGACTGGTTTGGAAAATATTAGTCAGCTGTAACCATACCAATAGGATTTTGAAAGTAGGTTTTGGTTTTGTTTTTCACCAGTGCTACTGAACAAAGGTCTCTGCAGAAGAGATGGGACTGGGATCTGCTCAAGGGGTAAGAGATAGTAGGGAAGTGGAATTATTAGTTATTATTAGTCCCTTGTAGACATTCATGACGAATTTTAAGATTGCTATAAATGAAGCATGAATAGAAATATGTGTGTACGTCCCAGAAGAAGGAGCAGACTACGTTCTAAAAGAATGGCCTGAAATTATAGCAAAGAACATCATTCCCAGTCAATTAAATGAAAGATTGTGCTGTTTCTATTAAATGCAATAGGTCTGCACTTCAGTAGGACCAGAACGCTTTGTTAGTGGAAGACTGCACATTCCAACAACAGAAGAGTGGGGAAAAGGTTGTAGTATATGTTATTTCTTATAGGAAAGAAGAAATCTTATAGCAAAAGAATTCCCATAATAACTTTTAACTCTTAAAAGAATATAAAAACCTGTCGTCATTGCTAATCAAGAAGAAACCAGAAGAAACTTGATAGCCAACATCATTTCTTTTCCATGTTGCATATATAACTTGACCAGAAAAACACATGCCTTGGTGCTTGCAAATATGTGGGGGTGAGAGTGTGTGTTAAATCAAGAGCGGATGAAATCTACAGGGGAATGAGTGAATAGGTAAAATAAAATTATCTGGAGATACTGCAAATGTAATTTCTTTTTCTATAAGGTTGTAACACTAATTTCCTAAACACCTAAAAATTACGAAGCATTTAACTTTAAGCATGCACGACTGAGAAAAACATGTTGAAATTTCATCTCAAGCACAAATGGAAAGCTGAAAGAAGTGTTGACCCACTTGCTTCTTCAGGCAGGCTCTTAGAGTAAAGAAAAAACCAATCTGTACTACCACTCCGTGTTGCACACCCAAATAACTGCAGCCAGGGAGGGCAAATACTTTATAGAATGGTAATTTTTCCAAACTCTTGAGGTAAAATACATTAATAAATACAACTAATATTACAAACTTCGCTAAGCAAATCTTGTAGTCGTAGAGCAGTCTTGTCTCTCACCCAACTTTTTTGTTATAGAGATGTGTCTGATATTTCACTGAATCATCTCACAGGTTATGGAAAGTCACTGCAAGAATAAACTGACTTGCATATTAAAAGAATTATTGAAAAGCAAAGCATATCTTACACTGATAAACATGAATACTGATGAAGAATAGGAAAGAAAATCAATTGACAAGAATGTAAAATAAACTTCTGCTGGGCAGAGTGTAGAAAAAGCTACATTGCTGTAGCTGACCAGGCCAGGCCAGGCCGAAAGTATTTGAGGTATTGGTTTGTATTTTAACCGATTGTCACTTCTGATACTTATCACTTGAGCATTTGAAGGCATTACTAAATCTCTCACAAATTTTTATTTTAAGATAAATTTCCTTTTACATGATAATGTTTTAAGTTTAATAAATTAAAATGGCATTTTACTCCAGTAAATTTAGGAGAATTCTTTCTCTTTCCTCCTTGAGTGAGACAGGAAATTATATGTTTTGAATATTTGCAGTTAAATGGTAAAATAATTTACAGGTCAAAGCTTATCAAGCAGATACACATTTGAGAATAACTTTTGTTGTCAAATTCTCCAATTAGTTTACTGGCAGAAGAAAAGAAATCTTTTGTTTATTTAACCTGCTGTTAAATAATTGATGTTAGGCATAGGGTGCACATTGCACCTTTATGTACAATTTATATTGTTCTCAGGATGAATGAGCATCTATCCAAAGTGACACTGATGGAAATGAAAGGGAATTTGATTGCACTGTAATAAGTAATTAATGACTGTGGAGGTGCTTATTGGAAACATCATGGAGTCAAGCTTAACGGTCAAAGTTACAATTTTGTAACCACTTTTTAGCCTCTTCTTATCTAGAACTGTCATGTGTGCTCATTATTCAAGCAAATTGAGCCTATGTGGATGGTTCCTTTGTGGGAGCTAAAGAGGCAGTTCCCGTTTTTCTCGTGGAAGTAGCTTACAGAGAAGGTGACATTAAGTCCTTCATCCTTTATTTATTTCCCTAGGGTTTAGCTTTGTCTTTTTTGTTTCTTTCAGGTATCCTTTGTCCTTGAAGGCAATGTCTTAGTGTTTCATTTTACAGACGGTTTACATCAGGGACAAAATAACTTGCTGTGGAGTTAGCATTTATGGTGTAAGAACAGCATAACTTATATAGCATTAGCTACTTATGTAGAACTTATGTAGCATTCTGACTTACTGCCAAATAATTTATTATATGCCTTTCTCAACAGTCACATCTTTGCTTGATTGTATATTAACATTAACAAGCCCAAAAGTGCTACTCATTCCTAAATATGAGAGCACCCATTTCAAGGAGTACTTCAAGCATGCTAAAGGAAACTGTTGGCGTTTAGTCCACATGTTAAAATGAAGCTTGTACAATATACTAACTAATGGATGTTCCACCATCTTGTACTAGAAAAAAAAAAAGTCGTTATGTATTGCCACATTTCATGTGATTACCCTTCTAGCTGATGTGGTATCAGCCTGTTTCCTCTCTTGTGATGACTGGAAAATGATAGTCCAGTCTCCAGAATTATCATTGTCATTAGCTCATCTTATAAGAAATACACATACTAGATTAAACCTTTTAGAAAGGAAAGATGCATGCAGGTGTACTGTTTAGTTCCATTTTTAGTTTCATCCCCTTGTGTGTGTTCGTTTGGTATTCGTGACTAAACTTGTGGTGAGAATTTTAATTCAGAAAAAAAGGCATGGTAGATTTTTTTTGGCAATTGTAAGATGTCTCATCTTGAATGCTTTTAGAGGTTCTCAGCCCCTTTTAGTTCATTTAGCTCATTATAGCCTTGATTTTCTTCTGTGTAATGTATCCATAGATATACTGAAGTTTATACCTAACCCCTTTTTTTTCTTTTTTAGTTTCACTTGACTTGACTTGCAGAGACTTGTTGATACCATTTTGCAAGGTATAACATCTTCATCTCGTTCTGTCCTTGCTGAGCAGCAGGACAGACACTACCACCTCAGATGCCTCTGTACTGCACTCTAATTTTTGGTTTGGATATTTCCCCCACACTTTTCTACAGCCTTTCAAAATTCTGTTTTCTTTTTGTTTCCTTTTCTTTTTTTTTTTTTTTTTTTTTTTTTTTTTTTTTTTTTTTTTTTTTTCCTGCTTGGTTTTTTATATAAAATGACAAATATTAAAGCAAAATGTAGTATTCTGTTGTTTTGCCTCCTCCTTTGAGAGCCACCATACCTTGGAAGGAGGTTTTAGTGCCTATGTATGTTACTAAATGGAACTTAAAACTGCTTGTTTTCAGTTGCATGATGATGCTTTCAGGAATCTAAAGCATCTGTGCAGAATTAGGCACCTGAAAGATTTTTATATTTACCTGCTTAGCTTTGAGCTAATGTTTTCCTGAACTTAGGTGCTTAAAAGCATCTGACATTAGGGTAGCTTATCTTTGTATCTCCTTGACTATATAATGGTACCAACGGTTCTACCATATGCTTTGTAGTCACCTTGAGCTGAGTTATCCAGAATGTTTGCATGAGAATCCGTATTTACAAAAATATGATAGAATGTAACTTCTGACAGAGATAGTTTTCTGTGTGCCTGCAGTCTGTGTCAATTGATCAGGTTCCTGTGTATGTTCTCAAACTCTGTCCAGAATGTTAATAGCTGTTCAAAATGAAACAAAAAAACAAATTAATCTTGTCTTTTCTCTAGTGGACACCTCAGAACATACATTTCTGTGTTGTAGCTAAATTTCTTTTTCAGGCAACAAAAAGTGGGATTGCTTTTAAAAGCTTTAATTTCTTTGTAAGGCTAGAGCATAACAATACCTTCCTGCCTCCACCAAGTCAAGGGCCTCAGTGTTTGGAATTGTATAAATATATAATAAGCAAGAAAGTGTAAATTTATTTCTATTCCCCACATGAATGGATCACTTCAATAAGAAATCAATATTAATAGCTATTAATATCTATTACAAGAGTAGGCAATGGTGAAGGAAAGGGAAAGAAATTTTAAGTTTTGCATCAATTTACCACATGCTTAAAAGAAAATGTCTTCTCTTTTAAATGGCAAGTTGGCATTTTCAGTGGCATCCAAAGGGGAGGCTGCGAATGAACTTTGGCAAACAGAGATCTGTGTCCCAAGAGCTCTGACTGGCATGTGGCAAGGGGATGTTACTTTTGGCACCTTGTGGGCTTGATGATCTGCTGAGTCCCTGGCATACCGATCTGTGTAGCAAAGATCTGTGAAGACATCAAGGACTTGGCAGCATTGCACCTATCTTTGCGGTACAACAAGCCTTGATTTGCCAACAGGTATTGCTGCATGAGTTCATTGTCTGAATTCAGAAACAAAAGCCACCTTTTCAGTGAGTGAGAGGGGGAAAGAGAACTTCTTGCCAGCTGCATTACTCATTGGTCCTCTTAACCTAACTTAACCCTTTTGTGCACCGTGAAGCTGTGAGGGAAAAGGAGTTTTCAAATGCTTTGTGGATGTTTTCTGCATTTGTTCATCAGCTGCTATAGAGCAGCTGGCCATGCTGCAGGAGTGAAACTTTAGGAATGTGTTTCCAGATCTGCTCGGGCAGTTTGCCCTCTAGTTTGTGAGACTATTGTTGAAGGTATGCAAAGCTCACAGACACTGAACTGGAGAGACGCAGGATATCTGCTTAAAACATTTGGGATAGTGTATGCATGGAGTATCCATTTTGCACCATAAATCTTGTTTGCCTTGCAATTAGCTCAGAGCTTGCATTGCAGAATGCTGTGAAATGTGATCAGGTTCTACTATGAAACACACATGCAGTCCCCCTGCTTTTATTTTTGTATACTGGTTACTGGTGCCCATACGATAATGAGGTATTTTTGCATACAGATAGGGTGCAACTACCCTGTTGAATAATATTGGACTGAAGGAAGACAACATGTTGATATCACTTCAAATCCAAGCTGAAAGGATATTAAATATGTAGGATAGACAGTTAAAAAGCAGACTGTGGCTGCCAGGATAGTACCTCATTTCTTCCCGCACAGTTCTCAGGCTCTGGCAGCCAGTAGTGCTGTATAACTGGTTCCTGGTTATCTACCAGGGCTGAGGAGCAATCTTTAGCTAGACAGCATTAGTTACGTTGTACTTAAGCCCACTCAAGTGAGGAAGCATCTTGCTGGGGAGTGGATATGAGCAGACAAGAAGGGTTCTGGGCTCTGTTTTAAAGGGTGATACCCCCTCTTAGGAAGAGGGCATGGAGGGAGGGGTGGGGTTAAGATACATGCTTTAGGCATATTGCACTAGAGGTAAGGCACCTCAGCTTCTCCCATCTAATGATCTGCTTAGCCCTTGCCATGTCTATGACTGATCTGTAATAAGTGGCCTTCTGTGGAGAAAAATGTCCTCATTTAAAAGCTTCATTTTGAAAAGTTTCTCTGATATACTGTGTATATTAATGGCCTAGGCACATGTACATTAACAATTTCACTTAATGTTTTCCAGCTGAATCTTCCTTCTGTGTAAAACTTTGCAAATTCAGATCTGTCACAGAGATACTTTACATGGAATGAAATAAGGAAAGCTTGTATCTTGACAATGTAAAACCTTTAACAAAGATGTGGCATTGTTCCGGTTTCACTGATTTTGTTTGTTGTTCTTTCATCTCACCACCAACAACTATAAATACAAAACTCAAATGAAAAGCCTCATTTAAAAGACTATGGGGTTTCAAAGGAATGGTAGAAAAAAGCACCCCCAATGTATGCTAGCTCACCATGAGAAAAGCCTTGGAGGTGTGTCAGCAGCAGAGCCTTAGACAGCTTTTTTACTGTAGAATCCATGATCTTAGAGAATCCCAGCTGTTTGGGAAAGCTTGCCTTCTGCTCTGCAACATTGGAAAATTATCTCCTTGATGTGGCCACACTCCAATCCTGCTTGCCCTTCAGCTGAATATATCTGCCTCTTTCTGGCATAATAATTGTTGAATTGGAGGTTGGCTTCAACCAGAACTTAAAGGTTCTGTTAAAATAAGAAATCAATATACCTGCTGAGCATAAGGCTTCTTTGTTGGTACAAATTGTTATGCAAAATTATTATTTTGTTTACCCAGCTGCTTGTTGAGTCAGCTTGTACATACCAGAGCAGAAGTATCGATGTTAACAAGTTGTATAATATTTGGTAGCTAGGGGGCAGAGAAGGGATTGTGAGGTGCAGATTTGAGGTTGACAGTGATGCTCTTATAGGGAAGAGAAAGTGGTTTGTATAGCACAGATTTGTAGCATATTAAGGTGAAGAAAACATGAATAGTGCATAAGTGTAATAATTCATCCCTGAAGAATAGCCTGAGTTTTATTGGTTGTAAAATTAAAAAGTTGTATGTACAAGGTTGATTGGATAGAGGTAAGACATCAGTCCTTGAAGTGGCCCAAACTAACTGGCAATGCTTAAGGAACATTTATAAAATAGTGCCCTGTGTCACTGCAAGCAAAGTGAGCAAAGGGGAAAACTGTATCCTCAATTGGGGATAATTTGGCTTTGCAAAGGGCCACAAATTTTATATGTGAGAGGTCTGAAAAGAAAAAAAAAATCTCCAACCATCTATACCTTAAGGGTAGAGGTAATACTTTCTAAGCATAAATGTGGTTACAATTACTGCTAACTGTATGCTGACATTCCTTTGGAAAGGCAATATGCACTTGAAGCAGTTCAGATGCATGTGTCTTTACCTGCAAATCAGTGGTTCTTTGAGATAGTGGATTGGAAACCAGGTGTAACTTTTACATGGCAAAAAAATTATCTTCTATAAATATAGCTGCTTTGGAAGTTAAATGCAAGAAGCAGTTAGGTTCCCTAATAAATACTCCCAGTCAAAGCTGGGAACATCAGTAATTAAAGGAAGAAGGATGGGGCATGAGGTATAACAAATTACCTGTATATTGCAACATATAAGCAGATGCAAGCAAACACACACAAGAATATTGCGTGTTGCTTTTTAAATTGTTACATGTTTAATAAATAACCTGATACTTAATGAATGGTCTGATTTTCCAAAATAGCTGAATATTTTAAATATATGAAAAATACTGTTCTGGTGAGCAAAACCTGCTGGGTACTTGGTAACGTAAAACATAAGGGGGTCTACAGAAAAAATCCTATTAAAGACAGGAGAAATATAAATCTTGGGTACAGCTTTGGTTACTGTTGGCTTGGAAACACTACCAAATCCATGTATCAGCATTCACATCACACACACACCCCCATCTTCAAGGTTTCAGCAATGCATTATAAGGAGAATAGCACTGTGTGATAAGCATGACTTCTTTTTTTTTGTTTGTTTGTTTGTTTGTTTGTGGTTTTTTTGTTTTGTTGTTTTGGGTTTTTTTGTTTTTTAATTTTCTTTTTAAATCTGCCTATGAGCTCATTTCCTCAACTGATTTTCTTCCATGCTCAGGAATAGAAATATGTGGTTTACCTCAAGTTACTTTTGAAGAATTACTTCTGCACAGTTAATCTGCCTGAATAGCATTTTTAAGATTTTTTCAAATCATGAAAGGGGATTTGTCCCAGAAGTAGGTGAAGGAGGCAGCCTGGTAAAACTCAGCCTTCACTCCACAGCTATCCAAACAGCCAAAGCAAGCTTGGTTCTATATAAAAAGCATTGATTGATGTTCAGAAGAGGCCCATTCCAGGCGATGCGTGAACCGGGACGCCCTTATGGTCCAGTCAGCAATCTCTCCTAGGTGATCTATGGGGAAGTTTTCCCCCACCCAACCTAATCTTAAGTGTTTGTGCCAAAATATTGTTTCTGGAAATCATTCTTAGAGGCACAGTTTATTTTAAAAAATTTTCTCTATTAATTCTAAAATGAAAGAATATCCGAAGAATACATAAATAAATACGTTTTCATTTAAAAAAATTTCAAGAATTAAATATAATGTTGACAGATTATTTAAATGTACTTTTAATTCCATTTTCTGCTGATAATAATACTTTTATGGCAACTGTTAATTCCTGTTATTTGTAGTCCTTCCTCTTTATATCCAAATGTAATTTCTTTTTTTCTGTTTCATTGATAAGGAAAATATTTTAACCTTTCAGAAATCTATTATTTTTCATATATGTTATCTCCCAAAATGTAACATTAAAAATGTTTGAGAAGGAATAATTGTGGCCACCTTTGAAAGGGAAGATCTCTTTTTTAGTAAGTAAACATACGTATTGTTTATGTTAACGTGTAAGGACATGGATTGTTGGCTTAGGTGCTACCCTTGTCTAACACAAAGCATTTTTGCAAACAATTTCCATTTTTTATTAGTAGTAAACCAAAGAATCATTTTTGAAAGCAAAGTCTTAATATCGTGGCTATAAGAACTTCTCAAGTACTGATCAATTTAACATCAGAACCAACTACAAGGGTTTATTTCTTCAGTTTAGCTGCTTTCTTTATGAGGATTTTTAAGTGCTGGCTAGCCATCAACTCCACTGAATGCTTCTACTGCTTAGTAAACACGTCTTGAAAAAATGCAGCATTTTTCTCTTGGCTTAAACTAATTACTGTGTTTCATTAAAAGGAGGTTGTTCTTCCCATTTTAAATCTTTGTGGTTGCTGGTTCTCAACCTGCTGAGAATAGAGGGATTTATTTTATGTTGAGAAGGGCAGGTTGGTTATAGTTTTGCATGGCTTTGCTGTAAAAAATGCAACCTATTTTTAATAACTGTCATATGATTTCAGCGGGTGGCAGTTGCCTTGCTGTCAGTTAAAACTTGATCAGAGTTCAAGAACTCAGTCTTTAGGATATGAGAAAAAATAGGGGCTTTCCTCCTCAGATTAGCTAGACTTTCTTTTATTCTACTTTTTGCAAAATACTGGTTGTTTCCAATCTTAAAATATACTTTTATTTAAATGGAAACGCAGCAGTCGCTGGATTGCTTAATTAATAGTCCTTTCACTGACAGAGGCCGCAGAAATGTATTATTTAAAATCTCAGCTAGAGTGGGATAAGGCAATAACTGTAGTTTAAAAAGTCACTGTGGTCTTAAAAACAATTCAACAAAAAACGCACCTCTAAAATATCTATACATATTATTAAGCTCCTGGTAGTTAGTAGATCATAATGTAAGGAGTTTGGCATTGTTCATATTAACAAAACAAAGCAAAACAAAAGTAAACTAAGCTAAGAACTAATATAAATAGTTCTCCTTCACAGACTGTGTTCCTCACAGATTCTTAGGATTGTAAATTAAATAAGGAAAAAAAAAAAAATAGTATCTTGTACAGTATTTAGTGATTATTTTGTTTTACACCTTCTCTAAGTGTAACCTGAACAAAATTATCCTGGATATCAGTTTGCTTAGGGAATGATGTACTAGTAATGCTGGGCATACTGCTTTAAGAACCAATAGCAGGTGCTCTGCTTTTTAAGAACAGTAGATTTGTATTTGTAGTGAAGTCTGGTCTGTTGTCCCAAGCTTTTGCTTTGTTTACTTGGAAACAAAGGCCACTAAAACATCTGTGGTTACAGTTTCTTTTATGTGGTGTTCAAGTTATATTTGTTTCTAGCATTCCTCATAGATTTTCCCTTGTAAATGTTAGCAGATAATGGCATGGAATTAAGAAAAAAAAAAAAAAAGGAAGGAAAGAATAGGGGCCGTCATCTAAATTACACTGAAAATTACACTACAAGAGTTGCAACAAATTTTAGGTGTAGTTTGTCATGTTTTACAACTAAAAGTGAGACCTCTCTCTAGCCCTATGCTTTCAATTTCTTATGAAAGAAGAAGTCTGATTTTCTTTAACAGTTTTCAAAGCATTCACTTATCTGTCAGTCTTCAGTTCTGACTGAGAATACGTGCACTGTCCAGAAAAAAGTACTTTGGCTTTTACTTTATGACAGAATGTAATGGAGAATTGTTAGCTGTTTCCACACGCTAGGTTTGTATGTTTCCTCAACATGAGATGCATCAGAGAATGCCTGAGATTCTCAGACTCACTGGCAATGAAGAAGAATAATTCCCATGAGCTATAGCCTCAAGCAGAATATCCCCAGTGGGTGAATCATATGCACAATACATGAATTAAACAAGTGGTTGAGTTGAGTTTTAGAAATGTTTTGTTCCCCTCATCTGCACCCTACCATTATTCTAGTCCATGTGTAATTGAAAGTGTTTTTACATTTAATGAGTCAGCAATTTAAATGGAACACATTACTTATCTGAGATTACAATGGATTCGATAAACAAACAGAAGTAGATGATTCTTTAACTTTGTGAACAAATACTTCAATAATCTGACTTGTTTGGGCTTGGGATATCTGCATGTAGCCCCCCTAAAAGCAAACTGCTTTTCATTGAAATCAGGTGTAGCAATTGATTTGGAAAGTAATAGTTATTAAAATGTCTTGGGCTGTTCAGTCCTTGGGGAATTCCTGTTGGCATCTAAATGAGAGATACATGGTCCACAAGATTCCTACATTATTCTAGTGCTCTGGAATATCATTCATGTGGTCTGACTGATCTTCAGGCTTAGGTGCAGATGGTGAGGATTTTTATTTGTGTAATTGTAACAAATGTATTTCTATCAATTTGTGTTACCATGCAGCTATAATAAAACGCTGGGAAAACCAAACCTGACTGAACATGTATTGTCTGTATGATACAGATACTAATCTTGAGAGCATTCTGTTTGAGGCTGTAGTTTGTAGGTACCATTGATTTTAATAGATACTGGGATTGAAAGGCTTGTGAATTCCTTGAATCTTCAGTTTAGGCATGATATTAATTCTAACCTTGAATTGTGTCGAAGGGAGTTCATTAATTAATTACAAGATATCTGAACACATCCCTTTATATACACAGCCTATATGGCTGTTTCTAATACCATGTTCTTCTGCATCTCTACTGCTTACGTGTAAGTGAATTAACAATGTTTGTAAATAGGAACATTAGAAACCCCAGAGACAGGGTTATGCATATTCTTTTTTCTTTCAGATAAGAAAATTTTCATGAAAGGAAAGCATTATGAAAATGTTAATTTCCTCTCTTTTAGATCATATTTCATGTGAAATTTATTCAATTTTTTTTTTTTTCCCCAGCAGAGAATGTTCAATTTCTGTTAAATAAATTCTAACTTTGTTATTCCTCTAAGAGACAGAGAAGATTTTGGAACTATACAATAAGTCTCACTTTCAAAGATGTCTAAATGCTCTTTAGGCCCTTTTGAGAAGGAAATTTTGACATTAAATAATTTCAGAACATTTCACACATTGTCTGTATAGAGAAAAGGTCCTCTTTAAACCTACACCACAGAAACATTTTCACTTTTCAAAAGAGGAGCAGTGGAGAGGGCAAAGAATATGAAAAAAGTGCATGCTTTGGGCCAGTAGTCACAGAAATCATGGAGAGACTGTATGCATAGAAAAGGCAAAATGTTTAAATGTTTTCCTGATCAAAGATAAGCTCAGTATGGGTTGTCATCTGAACAGTTAAGGTATGTAGGTACTAAAAGGAAGATGTTTGAATAAGGAAAATACAGACTATCTGACCTCAGTGTTCTATGTTTTTGCATTTTTCACCAGTTGTTTCTCTTATTAGATTGTAGCCCTTGTCTTGCAAGTGCTCTCTGCATCCAAACACTGTCTGACCTTTACTGCTGAGTGACAGATTTACATACGCTATATTGGGAACACATTTGTGTGTACAGAGTACAAGACACTCAAGTTGTTACATAGCCCGTTTTTTCGCAGCTTTAGTGTAGTTAAGTGCTAAAAAGAAAGTAAAATTTATTCTTTCCTCTTAATATGTGGATATTACATGATAATAGTATTCCAGAAAGGAAAAAAAAAATATATATAATGGCTTCTTCATGCAAACAGCCCAGGAAGGTCTGCCATAGCATCTCTGAATGGGAAAAAATCTCACTTTTTGAAAGTTATTACCAGTAGTCAACTCTGACATTACTTAGAACACTTTGATCAGCCTTAACAAATCTTTTAAAACTGTATGATTTTTTGGTGATTATAATTTCTGATGCATTTATCTAATGCTTCAGAAATTACTGTAGTCGTCTGGTCTGAGCAGCAACCATTTTATGACAGCCATATCTTACCAGTCAAAGCATTACTCCCACAAATTGTGTCATTTTTGAGTGTAATCAGAATGTACTGTAGGGAAACTATAGTATTTATCTCTTCTATTCCTTCCTTCCTTAACTAGAAATGAGAACAGTTGGAAAACAAACTGAATTTTGATAAATGTTCATCAGAGTTTGTAACTTGCAGCTGAAATGTTTGTAGGCAACATAAGTAAGACAAGTTACCTGGAAAGTAAGACAAGTTACTTGGAGCAGATCAGCTGTAAATTACCAAATGTACAGTTGTCATAAGTTTCCTAAATGTGATATGAGCTATATGGCAACAATATTAGCGTAGTAATCATTTATGCAACTGAGACCCCTGAAAAAGTCATTCTTTTCGTTCACTAATAACACAGTAGAAAATAATTCCAGGTATTTTTTTTGTGCTGCATGTCTTTGTCATCCATGTAGAGAATAACAAGAACGTAATATCTATCCTAGTAATGATTTGTTTGATGGATAAATGTTGTGGGAAATCAGCTACTCAACTTTCCTTTATCATATCTTATTTGAGTTTTTCGTTGTCTTGAGTTTCAAATTCTCCTGAAAGCAGCATCATGATTTTGTGTCTGGTTGTGACACCAGTGCTCAGACAGAGTAAAGCAGGTGACAGCTCCCCATTACTTTTTTGTTTCCTTGGTTTTTTTGTGTTTCTGTTGTAATTTTATATTTTTGCTGTATTCTTACTATTTCAGGTCTGTCCCTTTCCATAATGACAAGGCAAATTCAAATGTCTGCACTAAGACTGGATTTCAGACTAACCTTTTTTGTCAGGAGACTCAATTGCAAACAAAACTAAATGTGGGCTTCTTGTTGTCCACTTGAACCGTATGTTTTTCAGGTTAGAACAGCAATTAGCCAATTCAGCAAATTCAGTGCAGCTGATGTTCAAGATGAGATGAGGTGTGCACTAAAAGCCCTCAGGCGATCCTATCTGTTCCTGATCTTTTCTTGCATGTGAAATTTGTCAAGTTACATTTGGGCTGGAAAACCTCAAGACAGCAAAGGAAGCCAAGCTCTGTAATGCTACCAAGTAGTGAAGTACCAGCCAAAAAGTGCATCACAGGAGGGCTCAGTGAACTTCCTGATGCAGAACTTGGATTTACTGTAACTTTTATGGCCTTACAATGTATTGAAATTCAGTCTCTAGTGAATATGCAGGAAGGCAAACTTAAATCATCATAAGTTCCTTTCATTCCAGATGGTTTCTGTAGGCTTCTGAGGTTTTACCTTCAACACAGTTTGTATTTGTAGCTTTAAAATCTATCATAACAATTCTTTTTGCTACTAGCTTTGGAAAAGTACTGTGATTTCTTTAATGTAATGGGAGTATTATACCGGTTCTATAAAACCTAAACTCATATCCAAAGCTCCATTAGTCTTATGGAAGGATGAAAACACAACAACAACAACAACAACAACAACAACAACAACAACAAAAAAGTAGGTCCAGGTATAAGAAAATCACAAGGTCTGATCTATACGGTCTCCCATACGGAGGAACAAAGTCTTGTGTAAGCAGGTGGCTGGTTTGTGCA
>JANIJG010004805.1:63457-92285 GCA_024611175.1 Megaceryle torquata | reverse complement strand
AAATCACAAGGTCTGATCTATACGGTCTCCCATACGGAGGAACAAAGTCTTGTGTAAGCAGGTGGCTGGTTTGTGCAATCCTTGTTGAAACTGGCACACTGGGGTCTAATTTCTAACTTTTCTTCCTTCTTTCCCTCTTTTATTTCTGTTGTGAGAATTGGCATTTCATTGTGGAATTTGACCAGCTTTGCTTTTCTAAAATATCCAGTACCAGGTCAGATACCTCAAAATCTTGGTCTAAACTATTCTGCATGAGATGAAATGAAATCTAAAATTCATTTGACCTTTTTTATGATAAAAACTTATACTGCTCTCTGCGGAGTACTACTCTTGGTAAAAATTGTATTGTCTTTGCTTATATTTTGAGGGCACTTGCCTGAGTCTGCTGGGTACAACAGAGATTCTCCAGAAATTTTAACTAATCACGAATCACAGAGACTGCTTCTGGCTGTATAGGTAGTTTTAGTGGTCCTCAAATTTATTTGACAAAGACCAGATTAAATGCAAGTAATATATATTTAAAAAAAAAAAAAAAAGTGCTATCACTAATGATTTATTATTTTTCCCTAAATTGGTTGTTCACTTATTAATGGCCATTTTAAAGAATATTAAAAAGCCCACAATTATTGGGCATTTACAAAAAAAAAATTACAATAGTTACATTATAGCTCCCTGATTATCCAAGAAAGAAACCTTAGGAATTTGTTGTTGTTGTTCTGAGGGGTTTTCTTGTTTGTGTTGTGGGTGTTGATTTTCTTTTTGACAGAGTACTGTCCTTAATGTGGTATTTGTTTACAAAAATTTATTAAAAAGTAGGGTGCAATTCAACTACATAGAGAGTTTTAAATCCCTACGTCTGCATTATATTGTAAATTTGCAGCATTTTCTATTTTAAAAATCAACATCAAGCATTATCTAGAGATACTTAGGATTGGAATTTAGGGGCTTCTGTAAAGGCAAATGGGATGGTATTTTTTCTGACACACAGTAAACTTCAATAGTAGTTTCTG
Source organism: Megaceryle torquata (assembly GCA_024611175.1). Taxonomy (NCBI): domain Eukaryota; kingdom Metazoa; phylum Chordata; class Aves; order Coraciiformes; family Cerylidae; genus Megaceryle; species Megaceryle torquata. The sequence goes on along the minus strand of JANIJG010004805.1, from coordinate 91,275 downwards.
CATTTTCTCTCTAGTTTGTGAACAAATGCAGAGAGTGTGAAATGCACTTTGGCTTCAGCATTATCAGAGAGATATCTACTAACTCATGCGTTTCGTGACATCTCCTTGTAATTGTAGAGCTCCTCAGTTACAGTTTAATAGCGCAATCAAATAAGCTGCAAGTCACATTGGAATTTTTTCTCTACCTACTCTTGAGATCAGAATCTTAGGGTAGAGACACTCTCAGCACATGCAGTAGGAGGAGGGAATGAGGGGAGACGGACCACTACATTACTTCCTTCATGTTATTTTTGGATATGACTAGCATTCCTCCCCTTACACACACCCTCTTTTTTACCCAGCCCCCATCTCTTACATGCGTTACAAGCTCATACAAACACTCTCACGTACTCTGAAGCAAAAGCAAGAGCAACAGCTGGACTGAAGCCAAAGGACTTAAACTCTGCTTCCTCATTGCCAGCAGGCTTTGTTCTTTGGAATCAGTCAGAACTAGGGAGAACGTCTTCATTGCCGATCGTGAGTGGCTGGAATTTGGCAACTCAGCTGTGGCTGTCCTATTAATTTTTTCTTTGCTCTTCTGCAAACTAGGCTGAATTTAGAGCAGCAAAGCTAAGAGCCGGGGATAGTCAAGACAAAAAGGATCCAGAGACCATCAGCTATCAGCTTCTTTGGGGGGGGTAGGGGTCCATCTGTTCCACAACGGTAAGTGCCAGCATTAAATCTAACGATGCAAGAAACAATAAGGTGCTTTAGCTGTTTTAATGCAACAGGGGAGGGGAAAAAAGTGTGTAAGTGAATCATACTGTTTGTGCTCACTTAAAGTGGTCTCGGAACAGTTTCTAGCAGTAAAATATTCCTCATTTCTCCCTTTCCAAAAAGCATTGTAAGAATGTATATCTTTTAGCAAAATTCTGAAGTACCTGTGTAATTCTGCAAAGCTTTCCAAATGGCTTAATTGTTGGGTTTTCTGCAAATTTGTTTTGTTCTGAACCATGTGTACTATAGAGTAGCTTTAACAAGCAAAGTAACCCATTTGTTTTAAGTGCTGGGAAGTAACGATTTTCCCTCATAGAAGACACAAATAGAACTAAAGTTCAGGAGGATGGGAAAGTGAAAAGAGAAGTCGCTTCCTAAGGCTGTTTAGGTTATAGGAACCCAAAATAAACTTGTTTTAAATGATTGGCATTCAGTAAGAGCATGCACACCCCTCCACCCCTCCTCCCCTCCTTAGCATTAGGAGTCAAGTGAATCTGTTTTCAAAAGCAGAAAACTTCGAGGGTCTACTGTTCTAGGGCATGCAAATGAAAGCTAATGTACAGTGGAAAAGACTATGCTTGGAAAACTGACTCTTAGGGAGAGGACAGGAATTGCAAAAAAGAATGTTCGTTTTCTTCCCGAAAGCAAAATTATTTCACTTTTCTTGCTTCATAAGACTGTTAACACTGCTGCCTTTTAGGTTCACTATCAGAATGGATTGCTTTGTTGCAAGGGCTTTTTTTTTGTTTCCATCTCCCTGTTTTATCCTCAGGAAAATTTTTATAACGCTCAGCACAGCAGCAGGTTAATCCAAATGCCTCGTTTTCAGAAATGCCATCTAGCTGTCAAAGGAAATTCACTGTAGGAACCCGTTTCTTTTAAAGCTACTGATAAGCACTGCTATCAGCATGCTATTATGTCTTGCTATGTGAGTTCTCTTAATAAAGCGATAAATAAGAAACTGTTGAATTCCAAAAGTTCAACTGCATAATAAACTTAACGAAGTGGGAAAGACCAGGTGATGGAATGTACTTTACAAAACCCCCCAAAGATACCGGGACAATAGACCTGAAAAGAGGAAATCTTTCCTTTCCCTTGCCTTAACTCTGGCTCCATTAACTATTTCAAGTAGTTATTCCACTATGTTGTGGTCCCATTCCCCTACCCCCTTATTAACTGCTGGTTATCAGGGATTTGTGAAAGTGAACCTATTCGCATGAAAAATACGCTGAATGAGCAAGGGGGTGATTGTGCAAAGTATAGCAGGCACAGTCAATTAACCGTTTGTTTGAGTCTATAAATTTGGTTTTTCTGCTTCAGAAACCAGTTGCCAAAATTCTCCCATTCTGTCTTTCACCCTTCATTTGGAAGAATACTCCGCTTGGTGTGGTAATTGGTACAAATGATCTGCTGAATTCTGTTACTATGGAATGACTGCAAAACAGTGCTCAACAGGACAGTGTGCAATATGTTAGGATGTTGAGGATGTTTGTTACACATTTTGTTTGCTACCTACTAAGGCACTTCTTTCTATAGCACTTACTAGCACTATTTATGGCAAGTTATTTACTGAACTGGAATCGCACACTAGGACTAGCAAAGGTTCTTTTTCAGAGCTAAAAATGGAATAGTGTTTTCCTGAGTTGGGTTCCCCCTGTGCCGATGGCACCATGTCAGGTTGCCTCAGCAGCTGCTTTCAGTTTCGTAATTTACATGGGTGCTACAGTGACATTTTTTCTCATTGATGTGGTGGAAAAATATGACATCTTTATGCTGGTTTTCCTGCTTTGATGTGTTAAAGCATGTTTTCTACTGACTGTGAGGTTTGGCAATGAGTGTTGAGTTCAGAGATGGGCCTGTTCCAAAACCCCTGGATTCCAACGTCCATGAAGTATGAGAAGGTTAAAAACTGGATCCAAATGTCTTGGCTCTGGCCTATTCCTGTTTTAAATGCACATCACTTTGGCCACATGTTTAAATTGGTTTTTGGGGTGATTAAGACTGAAAGACATCTTTTAGGCTGCAAACAGACTTTTAAAGAGTAAGTGGCATTTAAGAATCTTACAGTTAGTTAAGCAAAGCTTGCTCATTTGCTGCTTAAACTTGACTTTTAGGACCCCCCAGGGAACTACATTCCCCTTCCTCTATTATAACTTCAAATGTAAGTATATTTTGGAACTCCTTCTGAGATGTGCTGAGAAAGCCAAGGTGCTTTGTGCCTCTCGTTCCTTCTTGCTTGAGTGGAGCAGGGGAGAAAGCTAGCAGCATTCATCCAGGTAATGCAGGTACCTCAGAGGGTTTTTTGATTTTAAGTGGTCTTTTTTAATTGATCGACTTCTCCCAGTCTGGTTGGCTTAATCGATTCAGTGGCTCTCTGTGAATACAATTACACATGCATCTGCCAGCTGCTTGTGGTATCTCTCATTGCTTCAGCAAGAAAAGCTGTTCATTGGCTGTGTTGGCTCACTGTGGTTTGTAGCACACAGTACTGATTTATTAGGCAGTAGTTGCATATTTTTTTTTCCTTTTTTCCTCAAATGATTGAACTGTGATGTCACTTTTTTTCTTGGCTTTAACCTTTTACAGAACTTTTTTTTTTTTTCTTTTTTTTTTTCCTGCAGACTATTCTCTTAACACTAGGGTAGTGGGAAATGTCCCAGTGCTCATTGCAGAGCAACTCTGTCTACCCTAGCACATTCCAGGGCCACCAAATCATTTGTGGTGAGAGTGATTCAGATCTGGTTAAGATGATTTAAAAGAGAGGTTATGGGCATACTGCAGTTGTGCATTTAAGAAAATACAGAGAGTTTTTTACTGCCTGATTGAGACCACATGGCTCCAACTTAGACTTTTTTTTTTACCGTGGAAATTGTTGGCTGGATGTACTCAAACGGTTATTTTACTATTTTTTTTTAATTGCCTAGAGGCTAAGAGTTGAGATTGTAGCATTTAATGGTAAGGTCAGGGTTAAAACAAATAGTTTCAAATGTTCCTCTGAATAAAAGGAGAAATGGCTTCTTTCAATATTTTGTATAGGGTACAAACATGCCTTTCTTAAATGAGAGCAAATGTATCTCAGGAATTCTTTTGGACAAGATAATTGGTGACCTGATTCAAGAAAGAGTGAGAGGGACAGAGACAAGGGAAGAGCTCCCTGTCATATATTGTAGTAAATATGTTACATTCCAAATACTTTATGGAAAGTGTGAAAAGTAAAAGGGAAAGGCAGTGACCTTTTGGAGTGTATACAGTTTAATTGCTCGCTCTCAAAGTTAGCTTTTTGCACTGCTCTTAAAAGGAGTGAAAAGTTTATAATATTAAACACTTTAATAAAGTGTTGTAATTATCTAGAACAAAGTATATGCCTCATATTGTAGAAACTTTGTACTACTGTATTCTTTTAATGTATATTGTTTATTCTGAAATAGTTACTCTTAATCAAATGTTGTTCTTCCTTCAGTACTCTCATAGTCCTTTCTTAGTTATATCCTTTCTCTCATAAACTGATGCATAGGACTTCATATAAGACTTTCATCCAAATCTCCTTCAGATGTGAGAATTACATGGTGAATGTTCTTTATACAGATACTTTATAAACGGGAAAACAAGTCCATGGAATTTCAAATTTAGGAAACAGATCAAAAGCTATAGCACTGAAAAACATTCTTTACTCTTGCCTCTGGTTAGAAGATAAAGTAAAGGTGAAGAACAATTCCCACAGCTGATCTGCATACATTGTAATTTATCTAGAAATAATATATAAGTATTATTCTAAACAGCATATCCAATAAACAACAATGCTAAGCTTTTTGTTGTTTTTAAGTATTGGGGTAGAAAATTTAGCTGGCTGAAAATGGAAAAGAAACAAAAGGAGTAAAAATATCTGCATACATCCTTTTGAATTAGCTTTTGTTTAACATTACTTCTCTCTCTAATTTCCAGGACACATGTGAACTTTGCTCTTAACTTAAAAAAAAAGTATTAATAAAAAAAAAAAAATCACTAACCTTTAACCAGGGCTCATGAATCACTGTTAGTTATGCTTCACATAAACTACAATGTAAATGTTTAAAAGTTACTTGCAGGTTTTTATAACTTTGAAGTGCACAATGCAGATGGGAAAGCTGTGAGAATTAATCAGAGGTCAAAATGTATACTACAGCACCTTGACATTCCTGTCTCTGATATGTTAATGGGTTGTGTCATTGTTGGTTTACTGTGTTAATACATATGAAATACATAGAACTGCCCCAAATTGTTTTTTTAGCAGATAATCTTATTTGTAGTGTGGATAAAACAGTACAGTTTTTGTACTAAACAACAACAACAACAAAAGCATGACCTTTCTGATGCCCAGTCTTAAAAGGTGCATCTTGTGCCTGAAGTCTTTGGCAAGTTCCAGAACACCTCAGTGCCTTAGAGATGGAGTGAAGCAGAGGTGGTGAGATTCTGCTGTATGGTATAGATGGGAGTATCCATGTGTCTTCATATAAAGACCAGGATATTCTGTTCTTTGAGACATCTTCGGGGCCAGCTTTAATAGGCTGCTGAGGGAATACAGGTATTAAGCTGTAACTAGATGGACATTTGTCATTCTTCCCAAACTTCATGACTACTTACATGGCTTTGACTGTAATACTGGTGCAATCTGCTTTGCTTTGCTCATATGTTAAATAGGTCCCCTCTCTTTAGTCATTTTTCAAGCAGCGGAGAGAGGCAAGATGCTGACCACGAGCCAGCAATGTGCTCTTGTGGCCAAGAGGGCCAATGCCATTCTGGGGTGTATTAAAAGGGGTGTCGCTACTAGGTTGATAGAGGTTCTCCTGTCCCTCTACTCTGCCCTGGTAAGGCTTCATTTGGAGTACTGTGTCCAGTTCTGGGCCCCCCAGTTCAAGAGGGACATAGAATTGCTTGAGAGAATCCAGCGCAGAGACACAAAGATGATTGAGGGAGTGGAACATCTCTCTTATGAGGAAAGACTGAGGGAGCTGGGCTTTTTAACTTGGAGAAAAGAAGACTGAGGGGTGATTTAATCAATGATTATAAATATATAAAGGGTGAGTGCTGGGAGTATGGAGCCAGGCTCTTCTCGGTGATGCCCAATGATAGGATTAGGAAGTTTCACATAAACATAAGGAGAAATTTTTTCACTGTGAGGGTGAGAAAGCACTGGAACAGGCTGCAGAGGGGGCTTGTGGAGTCTCCCTCTCTGGAGATATTCCAAACCCACCTGGACGTGTTCCTGTGTGATCTGGTCTAGGTGATCTTGCTCTGGCAGGGGGGTTGGACTGGATGATCTTTCGAGGTCCCTTCCAGCCCTCGACAGTCTGTCATTCTGTGATTATCACTCTCTACAACTACCTGAAAGGTAGTCAGGTGGGGGCTGGGCTCTTCTCCCAGGCAACTAGTGGCAGGACAAGAGGGCATGGCCTGAAGCTGTGCCAGGGGAGGTTTCGGCTGGATATTATAAAACACTTCCTCACGGAAAGGGTGATTAGATACTGGAATGGACTGCCTAGGGAAGTGGTGGAATCACCATCTCTGGAGGTGTTTAAGGAAAGATTGGATGTGGCGCTTAGTGACATGGTCTAGAAAGACCTTATTATGGCCTTTGAGTACTTAAAGGGGCCTGTAAGAAAGATGGGGACAGACTTTTTAGCAGGGCCTGTTGTGATAAGACAAGGGGTGATGCTTTTAAACAAAAAGAGGGAGATTTAGACTAAAGAGAAGGAAGACATTTTTTACACTGAGGGTTGCGAGACCCTGGCCCAGGTTTCCCAGAAGGTGGTAGATACCCCATCCCTGGAACTATTCCAGGTGAGGTTGGTCAGGGCTCTGGGCAACCTGCTCTGGTTACAGATGTCCCTGCTCCCTGCAGGGGGTTGAACTAGATGACCTTGAAGGGTCCCTTCCAACCCAAATCATTCTGTGACTAAAGCAAATGTGCAGTGTTATGTCTCTTAATTCACTCTCATTTGTATGATGGTTTAAAATCTTTGAGGTCACTTTATTCAGGTAACTCCCCAGAAGATAGGCAGCTGTCTTAGACCCAGGGCAACTCACATGCCTTCCAGCCCTCCTATTGCATGCACTCCCCTGTCACAATGCCACCACCCACAGCTCTGCAATGTCAACACATGTAGTTATAAAATGCTCCCAGTCTCACTTAAGATACACTTAAAAGTAATGGTGTGGAGAATCATGCTCCAAATCCTTCTTAAACGTGCTTCCTCCTGTATCTTCATGTTTCCAGTCTACATCCTATGATGCTTAAGCCCAGAGGTCCCCTCCTCCTCTCAAGTACATTCACTGCAGAAAGCTTTTCTTTATGTCCATATAGCATGGTGACATATACCTATTAGACCAAAATTATTAACCATGCTGGTTTTACTGACTATTGTTTGTGCAATTCACTGCTGTAGCACATAAAAAGTGCCTCCAGCCCCACTGATCATACAATTTCCCTAGGAAGTTAGGCATTATGACCACCAGAATACAACCTGCTGCTCCTCTAATATCTGCAGGTTATGGGCAAGCCATCTTGTCACAATGTAAACTTACAGCATCAACAGAAGCCTGAAAGACTAAATATTCATTCTTTAATACACAAACCCACACGGAGAGCTCTACCCTCCCCCAAGCACTGTTTCTCCAGGTCTTGCTGATGTTATAAATAAACTGCATGCTGGCTATTTTGCTTTCACAAACTGGTGTTCCTCAAGCAGTTCTGCACAGCCTTGGGATGAGCTGTAGAGATTAACTTTGGGTGTGCAGCCCTCAGGGATGTATTTTGTCAACTTTTTTTTTTTTTTTTTCCTGCAAGGGAGAGGAAATTTGACAAGTGCATCTAGTCCTGATAACAAAGCCATTGTGGGAAATCAAGTGAGAGTGGTGCCAGTTTCTGTGTTGTGTCTCCCTCTGTTCCCTTGGCACTTAAGAGTCTAAATTCATCCTTGTGTCCATAGATCGTGTGGGACATGTCATACTTGCAAAAACCAGTATCCTTGTCTTCACATGGTAAAACACGAGCAAGACACTGCAAAATACTAGCTGGGCTAGTGAGCCTGGCTCTCTGAGTGAGGGGAATGGCATCTTGCATGCTTTAGCAAAACCAACCTAGAAAAAGTATTTGCTTTTTAAGTCAGCAGTGGAATAAGTTTTTCCCTGGCTCTCTACAGTAAACAAACATTATCTTCAGTGGGACAGATCTGCAGAAAATCAGTTCAGTTTGAGTTCTTAGTACAGCAGCCCTGGACAAATGTGTCATTAGGTGCATAATTAAAGAGTACTGATAGAAGTAGGAAGCTTAGGTTTTCTCTGTATATGAGACTTACCCATCTGTAATGGAAATGCTGCATCTGTCACTCAAAAAGATTCTGAAAACTTAGAAAAGATTCCAAGAAATTTCCTGAGAATGACTGCAGGTTTTGAAGGCACATTTAACAGCAACCAGTTCCAGGAGCTCAAGCTATTTATGCCAGTAGGTCTGAGGGGCTTCTTGGATAGGTCCTAAAAATTCCTACCAGGGAAAAAAATTTTGAGCAAATCTCAATCTGTTACCTAGGAGTCAAATGCATCAAAGTTCAAACAGCTAGAACCTGAGGCCAGAAAAAAATTAGACTCAAAACCCAGTGCAGTTTTTATAAAACGTTTGTACTTAATCACTGGACCAATTTACCAAGGGTAAATTGGATTCTCCATCACAGGGAAGTGTTGCATTAAAAAGGGAGGTTTTGGTTTGGTTTCACTAATAATTCAAATAAGAACTAACTCGAGGCATTCTTGTGGCCTTGATGGTTGCCTTTAGCTTTTCAGTCTGTTGTTTTCCTGACCTGCAGAAGATGTGGAGAGCTGCCCTGCCTTCTGCCACTCAGCCCTCCTGCTGTGGCCAGATATGCAGAGCACTCAGTCACTTTTGAATTTACATCCCTATGGGGTTCAGCAAATTCTACAGTTACCTCACACTGGCATATTTTTTCTTGAAGAGGGAAATAAAGACCTTTTGTCACTCAGCACCCCTGCCTATAGCAACAGGCTCAAGCTTATGTCTTTAGTGAGAAAATCAGACAACATAAGGCAAACAGTAAAAGTGCCTTTTAATTCCCATACAACTATTCCTGGAGTAACACAAGGTGGTAGGAACAGTCAGCCATCCTGCCTGTCCTGTTCACGTTGGTAGGACAGAAAACAGGGGCCTGTTTACACACAGATATACTCAGGAAGGTCAAGGCAAACCTGCTGCAGGTAGGAGGCAATGCACATAATTCAAAGCACATTCAGTCTGCAAGAAGATGCTATGATGGCTTCAGAGTCCTAACACACAGGATCTGCAAGATTTAGCTGGCATGACAGAGGACACTGCCTCTTCCACTTGCCTGTCCTCCCCATTTATTCCTATCACCAGAGCAAGAGTGCAGGAGATGGAAGGTCTAATTCTTGGTGCCACAGTTCATCGACTTGAGAGTTAATCCAAACTGCAATTGATTGTGCAAGCAATTAATAAGACAAAGTGATAACTGCAGGACCATGGAGAAGCTGAAGGCAGGCCAAGTTATGACCTAGCTGGAAGAATTCTCCAGCCAGAGGAAAGAACAGACTGCTAATCAGTTAAATCTTCCCCACACGAATCACCTGAGTTTGGACAGCAGTCTTTAATTCACTATAATTTAATTCTCTGAGGCATAAACTACAGAGATCTACAGCCACTTAAAACTCCTGAGTGAGAGCATGCTATGAATTTTCCTCAGTGTTGTCACACCCTCAGTTCAATTTCTACTTCTCATGCAGACATGGACCAAGAGCCATATAACTGCTTTACAGGCTCAGCCTCATGCAAACTCCCAAGAAGAAGTCTGACTGAAGTATCTCAGTCCTCTGGTCAGAAATGGGGTGTTTGAAGGGCTGTATGTGTGACCTGCCCTGCTTTGAAGATTGTATCTTTTACCAGTCCTGCTGTGAGATGGGCATTTTCCGTCAAACACTGGTTTTGTGAATAGGTGTGAAATGCTTATTGATCTAATTTCAGCTTGATACTGTCTTCTGTAGAGATTTTTTTTTTTTTACTTGATGTCAGTATATAGCAGAGTTCCAGCTGACATAAAAACTCCATCTTCTTGCATGTGAGAAGTGTATAAATTTTGAACACTTGAGGTCTTAAAATTCAAGCTTCCCTAATGAGGTATGGGTCATAAGCACTTCTGCTATTTCTCCGTATCACTAAAAAATACTGTGAAGATTAAGGCAGCAAGGTTCAGAAATGTATTTTAATCTTTACGGGTAGTTTATGTAAGAATTGTTACGTTAGATCCATGGTGCGGAATACATACCTAACACCAAGCTGGGTTTCAAGAATAGCATGTCTTTTGATTTATCTTTTATTCAAAGCTAATTAATATTTATATTTTTATAGAAAACTAAAATTAGGGTTTAAGGTCAATGAAATCTTTTTATATTTAAAATTATAATTGCTAAAATTATCCTTACCTTGTCCCAGAATGATGCTTCTTTTAAACTGTAAGGACTGTGCTTCCCTATACACTTGTTTATAGAGAGATGGTGAGGAAATGTTTAACACCAGTAGAATTTCATTAAACTTAAGAATGTTACTATGCTTTTATATTTACTTCTGAGATCTGGACTGGGTACTGGGCTAGGGTTTTTTAAGATTTTTTTTTTTTCTTACATCACCTGTATACCACTCTGAGTTTGTAGAAATTACCACAGCTCAAAAGTGGCTGATCTGTACCAGTCAGGAATGGAATTTACATTCCTATGTAAATCAGCTCCTGCAGTAATGCAATGAGCAATTCTGTCTGTTCTTATTTGAGCTTTTTTAGAAGAGGAAATATTGAAAGTGAACCACGAATATCACATTAGAAAAGTCAGAGGCAATTGGAAGGCAATCAGCATGCCAGGTTAACCAACTATTTCCAAATTTCCTCAATTGACAACTTTGCTGCAAAAATGTAGTGGTGACCTCCAGGAAGAGGGAAAACAATTTGTCCCATAATCCCCACAACAGGTGATGAACCAAGATGCTTCAGCACTTTGTAGTAGCTGTGTTGGTTCATCAGCTTCCACCTCTTCTGCAGCAAACCTGCCACACAGCTGTCCAAGCCGCTGTTAGAAAGCTAGAGAGGGGATCTGTACCACATCAGCATTCCTGCAGCATCCAACTCTGTCCATGCTTTTGCCATTTGCCTCTGTAGCCAAGGACCCACTACCTTGCATTTACTATAGGGTAGAAGCACAGGTGTAGCAGTTCCTAAGTACAAGCTAGAGCTTGCCCTTCCTCTCCTTACATTTGTCTAGTCCTGCTGTTAATAAACCTTCGTAGCTTGAGAAACAAAAACCTTTGGAAACAAAGAGTTAGACTTTGTCCTGATTTCACTGCAGGTCCCTGCTGACAGATACTGTGAACAAGCTCTTACAACTTGTCTCACTTTTCTGATTAAAAGCATTATCTTTATGTGAGGCTAGAATTTAAAGCATCAGATTGGACTCCAGCCGTAGCTAAGTGACAGTGTTTGCTAGATAAGTACCCTGAAAGCTTTGCAGAGGGTTTGTTCCTAAAAAAAAAAAAAAAGAAAAGAAAAGAAAAAAAAAAGAAAGAAAAAGAAAAAACCCACCCACAACTGTAATGATACCATAAATAAAAAGTGGCACACAGGAGGGCTCAAACTGGATTTCAGCTTTAGTTGAGTGATAAAAGGGCAGCACCTTTCAACTAGGATACTAGAAACCTTTCTGTAAGAGGTCGTCCAGAAATGAAATCCAATAAACACACATAATTAAAAGAGAGAGACAAAAGCAAAGGGTCATGCAAGGACAGTCAGTTTTCCCAGGTAAAGTGGAGACAATAAGAGAATATGCAAAGTACCAAGTCATAAGAAAACACATATAAGTACATCGATCACTTTAAACCATAATCCTCAAGCAAATACTAGTCTTTTTCTTACCTCTAAAAATAGATCTGGATCTTTAACCATGTCAGAGGAGTAGATAATAACCATCAGGAACCCACAGGGACTTGACTGCCAGCATCAAGATTTTCCTCTGTAGGAGAAACAGCACAATTTTAGCTTCCCAAACATAAATGGGGAATGGCATAGGGGAAATCATAGTCTGCTGAGGGGAATATTTTTTCTGAGCAAGATAACAGTTTTTTCAGCCTATGTCACACACATAATTGGTTCTCTTTTTTTCGTTAATGAATTTCTATCTCTGGCTTTACACTGAACTATATCTCATGAACAAAGGTGATCTAACAGAAAACAATGTACTTTACATTAGGAAAATCATCCATTTGAACAGATGTGTGGGAGAGGAGAAGCAGACTTGTGGAAGAAAGTGGCTCCTCTGCCATACATCCATATAAATGAATGATTTTATTAATGTAAAGAGAGGTCTACCACTGTTAAGCTTTGTCAATGAGATCAGAGACAGGGCCCTGCTGTCTGCTCTTTAAAGTATATTATTTTTTGTTAGATCACCTTTGTTCATAACACAACCATTGAAAATTTAATGTCCTTACATATATCACTGTCAGACTTTATTGCACATTCACGAAGGAAAGTAATTTTATCAAGTGATAGACTATGAAGGATACTAAATATAGATTTATTGGAAATTCCTGTTGAAGGTAAGTGAACCCTTTCTGCCAGCTGGAATAGAGAGCTACAGTCAAGCTATTTTCTTACCTATCTTTCTTAGTGTAGAGAAAATGATGACTGCTGAGTTCTAAAATCAGATTATCACTGCAGTGCCTATACACTTGTTTTTCAGTACCCAGTGTTTGTCTTACCTCTGCAAGGAAAGCAGTTTTAGTCTCCAGACTAAACATTTGGCCAGAATCTCCCAATTTAAACAAATCATTTAAAAAAATAAAAAAATTAAAAAATTATGAAGTCCAGCTCCTACATCTTCTATTCAGCAAATAATTCCCAAGCCCAAACTCAAGTGCTGGTAATCAACAAGGTGACGGAGGGCATGTGAAGATTACTGTAGCTCTGCACAATCAAAGGACAGGCAAGAAAAGCTCCTCACCAATAAAGGCACCTCAAAATGCCATCTGGGCAGCTGTGGGAGAAAGTGGATGGCCCATGGTGCCATCCCTTGAAAGGAAGACATGAAACAACTGACCCGAGTAAGAATATCAAAGAACTAACTGGAGTGTCACAAGATGCTTTTGCCTCTCTCACTGCAAACCAGAAGGACTGGAGGGGTGCACATGGAGGCTGCAGCAGGGGGTGGCTAGCCAAAGCAGACCGTGCCACCAGGAACCAGTGGTAAGAGGAAAGATTGCTGTCATAGCCTGCTCACCAGGTTATTCCCAGTGCCTGATTTTTTTTTGCCAAAAAGGGATAGGTCATTAGCAATGTCTTTCATGGAGATCAAGGTGCCTGCTGCTGGCTATGTGGTTATCTCTTTTGTAGATAGTTCAGCACTCACTGAGGGTTGCTTTTGGCAGCATTTAAAATGCAGGCAGGGTTGACTTTGGTAGGTTAGAACCAAAATTTGGTAAATTTAACATTTTCCTTCTAACATACATTTAGAATAATTGACAGCATATTTTATTTCCTAATTTTTCTGCTGCTGCTTTCTTGTTACATACACTGGTTCGTCAGCTGATGCCACATGCTTGCATCCATGACCTGCAGGTTTACTGCCCATGGGCAATTCCTACAAGACACAGTTACATATGCTGCACTGTGACCAGGGGCACATGTGTGACTCCCAGAAGAGGTAAATAAAGAAGCCAAGTGTTTCAGGGTGCTCTGGCAAAGAGTTAAGTAACCCAAAAACACAGCACCACGTGCATCTTCCTCCCTCTCTGATCACAGAGCTGAACATGGCGTTGCTGTTGCCTGCCTGTTGGTGCTCAGGCCGGGGTTGATCAGCCCTGAGCAGAGCAACTTAACACATCTGAGCCCAGGACCAGGTCTGCTGATGGGGAAAGGCTGTCTTGCAAGTGATCAGCAAGCACAAGCACAGGAAGGTTGAGATGTTTGAACTCGAATTAGAGGATTGTGCTATTAATTTTACTATTTCCTTTTCTATTATTTCATTGTGGTCAGGCAGAATTGTCCCTCTAGTCTGAAAAGAGCTGCAAGACTCAGACGTCCACATGAAACACTGTATGTTTGTGGCTGAAAGTGTTTCTGCAAATCCCCAGGAGGTTAGAAATTGACCCTTTCTGCCACTGATGAAGTGACATTCACCAAATTGATTCACCAAAAGCTTGAGACTCTTCCAGTGAAGAGAGTGCCCTTGTCTGAACACTCTCATCAGCACAGTCCTATTGCCTGCTCACAGGCAGCCTCAAGGCTGGCCTTGCCAGGGCCAACCAAAGGGCCATCCAGCTCATTACTTCTGACAGTGGCCAGGAGCAGATACTTACAGGAGAATACAGAGACAGAGAGAATCAGACAGCACTGCTTCCCAGTTCTCCAGGGTTGGCCTGAGGAGAGCTTTCTGAGCTGGCTTCCTACCAGCCACTCTCCCTGCCCATCTTCATCCCACCAGAGTAGCTGGTTGACTAACAGGCAAGCAAAGGAGGATTCCACACTCCTTTGTATGCCCTTTTTTCTTCTAAAATGTTTCCTTAAGACCCTCACATGAAGAGAGATGGTGGCTGATGTCCATTACTGTCCTGTGGACAAAAAGGACAATCACAAGGAAACAGATATGTAGTGGAAAGAAGTAATTGACATGGAAGTGAGCTACAGAAGACAAAGGTAATGAAGTGGGATGTATGACAATCAAAGAAGAACTGTAAATCAAGAAAGAGGAGAAAAGCAAAGAAAATAATGACAAACAGGAAATGAGAGAAGAAGCGGGTAAGAAGAAGAAAAGTGATATGGATGCAAAAGAACACGATAAAAGAATAAATACTTGAGTCATAGGTGGAGAGAGAAGGCAGTGAAAGAGGAAGAACTGGGAATTGCTTTATTTTAATTGACAAAATTGCTAGCCTTAAACCTTCTGATGAAGCAATCCTCCCAAGCTATTCAACTCCATGCACACTCATTGGGTGCTGGCTTTAATTTCAGGGGTTTCTCCTATGAGTAACAAGCACACAAAAATAATGCAGAGCAGCAGGCATCCAGCCTTTTCCCATGTTCATGCTCATCTAGTCCTGTAAGTTGGGCTATGCCCTGAAACACAACCCACAGGTGCTAGTTTCCTCCCACTGAGTTCAGAGGGAGCTGAAGATGCTTTTCTTTGTCAAAACTACGCAACCTGACAACATGGTGACATTGCTCAATCTGAAGTTGAGTGCTCCAATCAGCTGTAGAAGAAAGAGTACCTCACTGTCAGCAATATCACACTCATGGATTTTTATCTCAAAGGCATGTGCAATCAACCACCCTTTTATTGATAATTACTCAGATCAAGATCATGAAACTGGAATTATAAACATACCTATAAATAGGGAATTAATTTTAGAGGATCTGAAGCTTGCTCAGGAATATGATTCTTTATCTCCCCTATCTTGCACCTCAGTTATGCACAGCCTTTGCACACCAATTGCTTTGATAAATGTCCTGGTTTCAGTGGGGATAGAGTTAATTTGCTTCTTACTAGCTGATACAGTGCTAAACTTTAGATTTAGGGTGAGAACAATGTTGATAAAACACTGATATTTTAGTTGTTGCTGAACTAATCAATGACTTCTCACCTTCTCATGCTGCCCTGCCAGTGAGCAGGCTGGGGTTGCACAAGAAGCTGTGAGGGGACACAATGGGGACAGATGACCCCAACTGACCAAAGGGATATTCCATACCACATGATGTCATGCTCAGCACATAAACTAGAGGGAAAGCTGGCAGGGGGCTGCTGCTTGGGAACAGGCTTGGCATCAGTTGATTAGTGGTGAACAACTGTTTTTCATTTGCATCACTTGTTTTTCTTGAGTTTTATTTCTCTCTTTTTATTATTTTCCTTTTCATTATATTTTTTGTTATTATTGTTTTACTTTATTTCAATTATTAAACTATTCTTATCTCAACCCATGAGTTTTCTTACTTTTACCCTTACAATTTTCCCCTCCATCCCACTGGGAGGGAAGCAAGCAAGCTGCTCCATGGTGCTTAGATGCCAGCTGGGGTTAAACCATGGCAATAAAGGAACCTGCTACTTTGAACATGAAGAAAAGGAGGTTTGGGCCTCCTATTTTAGGTTTTATTGATGACATTCATTATTAGGGTTGCTGTCCCATAGCTCCTATTATCTACTATTATCTAGTTTGAAAAAAGCTATAAAGTAGGATTTATTTTACTTAACTTCTAAGAGCTAAAATAATAGAGTTTTTTATTTCATTCCATTCCATTTTCATCAACAGTCAGGAATATTGTTCGAGAGCATCAACCTCAGTTTTTATTGTTTGAGTTAATTGGCTTAATTTGAACTTAACACATGGGTAAAAGCCTGGGTGTAGTCTCTAAATATTCTTTCCAGACCAGTAAAGCTAGTGGTTTATCCAAAGGCTCCGCTCTGCGCAACAGATGTCCCCACCCAACCACACCATTTAAAGCATGAACTCTATCACCACCACTGTTGGCTCCAGATACCCTTTGATGGGTCACTGTTACCTGCCCATTTCACTCCACCAATTTTAGCTTTCCATGAGGGTGATAAATCCATCCCAAAGTCAGCACCTTTATTTGAACCACAGCCACTTCAGCAAAATGATCTCCATAAACTCACAAGTCCTAAGCCTAATGGGTATCACTAAAGCAAAACACAATTACAAGAGATGAGCAAAATGCTTTAACCAAGTTAAGGGGGACAACCTCTCCTGTTTAAAAGTCAGTATTCAGAGTGCTCAGGTGTTAATTTAGTTTACCTGGGGACTGTACAAGGAAGGGTTTGAGCTCCATCTGGAGATGTTAGAGTACAGGTGAAAGGAGTGACAGGGTGACAGTTCACCACGCTGCCCTGCTAATACTGACCTGAGTCTTAAACAGCCCTGTCATCTTGGGGAAACTTCCTCCAGTGCTCACACTTCCCACACAATGGGATCAAAAAACAATTACTTCAGTTAATGGCATCTACAATACACCTGGAGACAGCACCATTTCCAACAGCATCCAGTAAAGAGTTAAGATCCATAGAGAGATAAAGATAAAGCCTAATGCTCATAGACCAAACAAATTACATAGTGCATGTGTAGGCCAAGTAGCTGAAAGGCTGTCTAGCCTGCCAGATTTCACATCCACTGCGTAGCTAGGGGGGACAGGCAGTAGCCACCAAATCTGACCTACACCCAGTCAGTGTCAGCTCAGATTGGAGAGCTGGCAGGAGCCTGAAAAAGAAAAACAAATGTTGCTGCTGCCTGACTCTGTCAAAAGGGGTTTTATTCTAGAATTTTTATCTTGTGAAGATGTAATCAGAGAAGAACAGAAGATGCTTAGAAGTATTTTCAAAGAAAAAGTGACAGGCACAAGGAAATGCTTGCAGGGAGGGATTAGGGAAGGGGATAGGGGTTGGGGACAGGGCAGAAATAGAATGTGTGAAAGGTAGAAAAGATCAGAAGACTCACATAAAGTACAGAGGTGTAGATAAGAGTAATAAGAGGTTAGAAATAATGTGAGGGTAGGTAACCAAGCAAGGAAGGGAGAATAACAGCATATCCACTTTCATGCTCTAACAGAGGAGCTAAAGGATGGGGTTTTCTTTTATGGTCTGGGACCTCAGTGTCCTTGAATCCCAGGAGATTTGTTCACCTTTGTGATCTGGACTTGGAAAAGCACAGCTACATGTCATTGCCTTTTCCTGTGTCCTATATGTGTGCTGTGCCTATATAAGGGACCACCCTCAGAAGGTCCCTGAGCCCCATCCTTGTAGTCCCACTGACATAGATCTGGAAAAGCCTTTCCCATGTATGCAGGAGCCAAGTCACACTCTGAAGCCTCCACCAATCCCATCAGCCTGAAATGAGACAAATGTCAGAGGTACTCAAATATCACAGCCCTGGGCAGTATGATAGAGGGGGAAGGTGGCTGTGAGGGGAGCTTAGAGGCTCTCTCAGATGAACAGGGAGGTTCCTATTGCTTGCATCAGATGACACAGGAGCTTGTCACCTCAGCTCACTACATCACATGGAGTCAAATGGGACACACAACATACCTCAAGAAAATCCTGTTTCAAGGCCAGATACTGTGCACCACAAAGGGGAGAGTATATCCAACACTGGAGCTGTTGAAAGCAGAGTGCCCAGTGTACAGCCCCTACCCCCACTCCTCTAGGGAAATTTACTTCTTATTTTCCTCCTACACACATGATCAACTGAACCACATTTCTTATTAGAGCCTTAATCACGCAGCATTTACACTAGCTATGCCATATTCCTCTTAGGAAGAAAGGAGTGCTGCCTTCAGCATGAGCTTGAACTCCTCTAGCTAGGGGTGGGCCAGCTCTCAAGGTCAGGGCAAGGGATGCAGCAGGAAGGGGCTGCAAGAGACCAACAGTAAGGAAGCTACATCAAGTACTCAAGGAGTTAACATTACCTCCTTATAATAAAATAGGCAGGAGTTTCCAACACTGCACTGGAGAAACTGGTCGGGGGGATGGATCTCCGCACCCATTTCACTAACAATAGAGCATAAAGAGAAGAGGGTAGAAAATACTTGGAAATTACATGGATCTCTCATCCATGGCATAAAGTGAACTGAAAATATGGACGGCAATTATAGCTCCCTGTATAATCCTAACTCTTACAAATAATGCTTTTATTTGTGCCAGAGAGACGGGAGGATAAAATTGCAAAGTGAAGCCCTACAGTTGGTTGATGGAACTTTCCAATTCAGGAAAAGCCACATCTTGAAAATCAGAAATTGGTAAATTAACATAAAGCCACATAAAACCTTCATTCCACTCTACCTGAATGATGCCTTTGCATTCCCTTATAACTTCACTGTGACTGTTTTTGAATTTAACCGGTCAGGAGCCAAGAGCCCCATTCCTGGAGGCTACCACTTAGCTTTCTGCACAGACAGAGCAGCACAGCTGCTAAACTGTACAGCCCTCTGCCTCTTTTAGCCCTGCAGCCCTTAACATACAAGGCCACTTGCTGCTGCACTTTCCCAGGCTGTAATTACACCAGCAGCTTGTGATAACCTCCTACCAAACTGCTGTCAGTCCCTCATCCAGAAAAGCACTGTGGCCTTCTATTGACACAACCCTTACAGTGCAGTGGTGAAACCAGAAATGGCAGACAGGTTCTTTACAGGGACATGCTGACATCTGTATTCATACAGGGGTCAAGTAGAGGGCTATGGCTTTCTTGGATCATTTCAGATGGGTCTGCTCCAAAGTATCTACTCATTATGCAATGCAACTGCCTATGATGCTTCAAATGCAGCTGGTGTGATTGCCCCTGCCAGGTTCAGGGAGTAGAGCTCACATTCACATGTCTATGTGCCTTAACACTTTACTGCTGAGATTACAGAAATGTGTTATTTGCAGGCATGTACCTTCTGGGAGGACTAGAGCTCATTGAGACATTGGGAAGTGATAAAGAAGTTTCTTACTGTTTGATCCAATTTGAAAGCTGCTGTAAAAAAAGCTTAGGCAAAAGTTTTATTCACACATTAAGCTTTACAAGTTTTTAACCTGTACAGGACCTCATATATGGGGGAAAAGGAGTACAGAAGAGAGGAACAAGATAAAATATAACAAGGTCTGAAATGTGGTTAGGTATTTCATACACAAAGGCAGCAGTTGTGCCAAGCCAACTTTCTGGGCACAGTTTTTTCCTTCACATACAGTTCTGATCACCTGGGGAGAAGGTTGAGATTTATATTATTTTCAAGTTAAATTAGGAAAAAGAGTTCAAGTGTAATTTACATTTGTATTGCAGAAGAAAGGGCTGGAGGCATATCTCCATTGGAAATCCATACTATCCCAGGTTGAGAACCACTGCTCTCACAAAGTGCTCCATGTGCATTGCACCAGGAGGTGCCACCCAGGCAGAAGGCATCAATGTGCTGCCACAAGGCAAGCAAGAGATTTGATCATTAAATGCCCCACTGTCCTAAGCATCATCCATGATGGAGAATGATAGCAGTGGTAGTTTTTACATTAGAAGCACATCACCGATTTCCTGAGGATATGGAAGGGAATTAGAGACAAATACCCCCATTCTGAGCTTTTGTAACTAAGAACTCCTCTTTCCCTGTAAAAACCTTTAAAAAATACTTCTATCCCCAGGATTACCCCTTTCTCTCTTCAGATGCACTGTGCAACGTTTTGTGTTGTGATGCACAATGTTGGGTACTGTCTTGTCGGGTACTGTCTTGTCAGGTTCTGTCAGTCAGGTCATGTTAAGCTAAAGGAGTGGCCTGCAGCAGAGACTCAGTACAATTCCCAATAAATTGTCAGCAGAGTGGAAAGCAATAGTTGCCCATGATTTGAATTTCATGCCAGCTCATCATGGAAATCTTATGTGACAGTTTGATGTGCCCAAGAGCTTGCTCAAATAGATGCCTGCATCCTTAGAAAGTCTGTCTCCTGGTCTGTGTTGCCCACGCGGCTTGCTGGACACTCATTGTATGGCATAACATTACTCCACCAGCATCATGAATGATTTAAACAAAAGCTTCATCAATAGTCTAGAGGGCCCAAGTCCTAATTGTAACAGCTGTGTGGAAATGGAAAGCTGGAAACCACAGAAACCGAGTTTTAACTTGGCAAAAAAAAAAAAATTTAGATGCTTTAGTCCTGGCTCAAGCAAGTCATACACACGCCATCCTTCTGGGCTGATACTCTATTGAGGCTCTCATGCTGCACAGGAGATCTTCCTCTGGCCTCTCCATAATGCAGCATCTCCTCGACGTCTGTAGGAGCTCTGCCCAGTCCCAGCAATATCCGAATTCCACCACTCATACAAGAAAAGGAATTAAAGCAGTACAAAACTACATCATGTAATAGGAGAAAACACAGAGGTGCTCTTGGTCACTGCAGTAGTCTGTTATCAAGGGGTTTCTTGTGGGTATCATAGCCTAGCAGAGCTTCTAAAAGGGATTTGAAGGAAGATAAGGAGGGTTTGGTTTTGTTTTTTTAATTTTTACAGGAAGTTTATTCAAGTATGAAAGGCAGCATGGAAGAAGATGGGGAAGTGTTTGCAGTGTTAATAATGCAAAGGTATTGGAGGCTGCTGCCTTGGGCAGGAAAGAGGCAGAATCAACATCTTAGCAAGAGATAATCCGTAAGGGTAAGATATGTCATTTGTGAAAGTGGGGACAAATAACAAGTATATTTACTGCTTGACAGAAAAAAAAAAAAGACAGCTGTGGAGAAATACAGAATGAGACATAGTTGAAGTGATCGGTGAGGAAAAGTCTCCATGCAACAGCATTCAGGACTGACACCTGCAAGGTACAAAGAAAGGGTAGTGCTTGCCTATTTTATATACTTTGCACAGTTGTGAATCTCAGAAACTGTCACTTAGAAAAAATCCCTGGTGTATTCTGTACTCCTCACAGCATTTCACAGGACAGGTAGAAAACCTCCAGGACAGTCTGCTTTATTCTCCAGACTTTTGCAGCAGCATCTGTTGAAGATTTTAATTCCAGCATTAGCAAATTCTGTAGGGTTCCCATAGGAGCATTTGCTACAAAGGAGGTACTAATGGCTCTTTTCCAGACAGCATTTGTAGTGCTAGAGTGTCCACTCCAGCCTGAACTCCTCCTTCAACCATCAGCTGATGAGCTATTTAGGCAAGAAAGCAAATCTCCAAAACACCAAGAACCTGTGCTCAAAACACAGATTCTTCAAACTTTGTATGAACAGCACCATAAATTTAATTCACAAGCCAAGGTAAATAATGAGGAACTACTTAACCTCAACTGGCACCTTTCCTGAAGTTTTATATACAGAAAAATCCAGCAGCCTCAAACAGATCTGAGATTGGTCTTCCAGGCACAAATACAGCCATGGCTCTTACTGCTGTGATGATAGCTTCTGCTAATAACTGTTCTTAAAAAAAGTGAGACATTATATGCATCTAAAGGTGAGTGCATCTGAAATAAACAGCAATCTCCAACCTCTGCTGCTGATAGAAGACAGAAAGTACATACCAGCTCTTTGCTTAGAATAAGAACCAGAGGGCAAGTGGCATCCCCACATTTTGCCAGGGAACACAGAAGGTGTTTTTCTCTCACATTTCCAATGAACAGGTTGAATCTGTTTATAATGCCTGTTAGAAGGCAGGTGGTATCTGCTCAGTGTGCCAAGGAACAGGTAAATGGTGTCTGCTCATCACTCCACCCAATTGTGAGTCAATTAACATTAGCATTAATATTCAAAGTGTTTCAAGACAATTAATTCAGAAATTATATAAAAGATACTTTTTTATCCACAATTGTTTAAAAACTCTGACTCTCCTCAGTTTATCATAGGTAATTTCTTAAACCAACCTCCTTTAGAGTAATCTAATGCAGAGTTGTGCTCATACAAGAGCACTGATGTGTCCAAGAATTTATACAATTTAGTAGTATCTGTGGAAGCAAAATATTGTAGAAGTTGAACAAAGTAAAACAGCAATGAAGGAAGAAAAGTCAGGATGGTCTGGTCCCTAGCTGCATCCCCCCCTTTTATTCCTAGTTCTAACATATGAAAATCCCAAATGCTAATTGCACACCATGATTTTCATCCTTTGTAGTAAAAGGCTGTATTCCATAAAAGCAAATTCAGTGCTTTTCTAGTAACATGCCCTCACATTAAGTGGCTTCCTGACTACCATGGTTTAACCTCTGCTGTCAGCTAAACACCCCACAGCCTCTCAATCACTGCCTTTCACCCCACCACACCTCCTAGGGTAGGAAGGGGAATCAAGATGAATAAGAAAAATGAGAGAGCCTGGGGGTTGAGATAAAGGGCAGTTTAACAGAACAACACAAAGAGAGAAGAAAAACAACAGTACTAATAAAATGATACAGAAAACAAGCAATAGAAGCTGGGAAGACTCCACCTGTATCCAAGATGCCAACATTTCCTGCTCTAGCCACACACTTGAGAAACTTGAAAACAAACACCCCCCCACCCTGGCCCAGCCCGCCCCTTATATAGGGGCATGACTCAATATGGTATCAAATATCCCATTGGCTGGTTCAGTTGCTTATCCCAGATGTGGTCCCTCCCACCTGATTGGTCCAGCAGGTGCTTGTGATAATTAACCCAAACCCAGAACACTGACAAGTTCATGCCCTTGGACAGACCCTAGTTTTTCCATTTACCCTCCTCCAAGAGCAGAAACAATATCAGAAAACTTCCAACAAAACTGTAGTGAGTAATAATTAGTAAGATCTCCTTACAGTCTTCTCTTCTCCAGGCTAAACAGACCCAGGGCTCTCAGCCTTTCCTTATAAGAGAGATGTTCCAGTCCCTTACTCATCTTTGTAGCTCTCCATTGGTCTCTCTTTAATATTTCCCTGTCCCTCTTGAACTGGGAAGACCAGAACTGAACACAATACTCCAGATGTGGTTTCACTAGTGCAGAGTAGAGGGGGAGGAGAACCTCCCTCAACCTGCTGGCCACACTCTTCTTTTTGCACCCCAGAATACCATTGGCCTTCCTGGTCACAAGGTCACACTGTTGTTCCATGGATAACTTACTGTCTACCAGGATGCCAAGGTCCCTCTCCATAGGGCTGCTTTCCAGTGGGTCTACCTCTAACCTGTACTGGTATATGTTCCTCCCTGGGTGTAGGACTCCAGACTTATCCTTGTTGAACTTCATTAGGTTTGTCTTTGTCCAGCTCTGCAGTCTGTCCAGATCTCGCTGGATGGCAGCACAGCCTTCTGGTGTATTGGCCACTCCTCCCAGTTTAGTGTCATCAGCAAACCTGCTGAGGGAACACTCCATCCCTTCATCCAGGTCAATGATGAGGATGCTGAATAAGACTGGACACAGAACTGACCCTGGGGAACACCACTACTTACAGGTCGCCAGCTGGACTCTGCACCACTGATCACAACCCTTTGAGCTCTGTTGTTCAGTCAGCTCTCAGCCCATCTCACTGTCTGCTCTTCTAACCCACACTTCCTGAGCTTTCCCATGAGGATGTAATGGAATACACTTATGGATACACTTATTCAGCCTGTCTCCTGCAGAATGATAGCTGTTGTAAAGAGCCCACCAGATCTTCTCTCCCAAGTGTTTCAGCTCTGCCCAGGGCTCACCCAAACACCTCCCAGGGCTCATTTAGGAAGAGGCTTCTTGTTCCAGTCCCAGTACCAACTGGTTCATAATAGCAGAAGACATTTCAGTAGACAGGGTATTTAAATACAG
This sequence comes from Megaceryle torquata, assembly GCA_024611175.1. NCBI lineage: Eukaryota > Metazoa > Chordata > Aves > Coraciiformes > Cerylidae > Megaceryle > Megaceryle torquata. The sequence continues at coordinate 67,226 of JANIJG010004805.1, read as the reverse complement.
GCCAAAAAGAAGTTGTACAAATAGCATGGCAGTGATTTGGGTAGTCAGGAACTGTCTCTTCACACAGCAATAGCCCCTTGGAGGAGGCAGGAGGTTTGAGTCAATGCTAAAATATACTGGTGGAGGAATGAAGATTAAACGTAGTAATAACCTATTGCTCTTAAAAAGCTCACCCAAACTCAGTACCAAGATCCTGTAGAACCCCATGCAATTTCTGAGCCCGAGAACCATCACCCAGGGGAAATATTTATTACAGTGAAAATAAACTTCCATGAACTCTCTGTCTGCTACTTGCTAAGTGTGATTAAAACTAGAAGCAGTCTCCCAATTTGAGGGCTGCATAAACTCTCAACCCTTTAATTAAATGTTTAGATGTTAGCAAAAACACAGCTATTGCAGGAGATGGTTAAAGCTCTGACTTGCAGTATTAGCTCAGGTCAACACCTTTTCAGGTCTATAAGTACAGGCAAAAAGGATAGACTGGGTAAATTTGATAAAACCCAAAAATAAGTTAATTTAACCTAAACCTTCAGGTTTAGAGATAGCTTTCTGCATGACCTGTTCTCACACTTCTTCCTCAAGCCAAACCAAATCTACATTTAATAAGGAAAGGCATATTAAATTTTACAGGTTATGTCCACTATGAGATAAACATTCAATATATGGCTGAATATAACTGATAAAATCAAGCAGAAGTAACATTAGCCCATCCTTTTCATGAAACATCAGTATGCAAAAGCTATGGTAGTCTGTGATTTATACTGTAGCTGAATATTACCTGCATTTGACAAACATGGATCCAAGTCCATCAGCTCAAATGAATTTCAATGCCTTGAGAGGAACAACTTCATTTATTGTGCTTTTAATCTTTGAATATACATGTTCTCGTAAAGTGAACTACACCAAGTGTTCTTGAATATGCTGTTTCCTCATAATTGTATAGCAATAATTATTGTTATGGAGTGGAAGCATTTCTGAAAGATGTTTTGATATTTTAAGGTGCCTATTATAATTATGTGTTCCCAGGAGTTTAGCTAGAAAATGTGTACTTCAGCCTGCCATCTTCTCCCTTTGCACCCTGCTCCCAGCCCCAATTCTCTAAACACGCACAGACGCACTTGAATAAGCAGGAAACAAATCTTATTATGCTAGCAGGAGGTCTAAGGGGTACTGATTTTTAGAGCTCTAAGATGCTATTTAGGGACTGAAGTGATATGTGAAGAGAATTGCCAGTTGGAGTTGTAGTAAAAACTCTCAGTCATTTAAAGTCTCTTTTATGAGGTGGGCTCTTTAAGCAAGGGTGGTGTATAGCTTCCCTTTTCGAGGCTGGTGTGTTTGTTTTATGGTAAGGTATTCTGGCACACACCAGTGGAGCCAAGGGCAACCTAAGCTCTTCCCCAGAGCTGTTCAGAGCCATCATTGTCTTCCTTCAGTGGAGCTACCAGTGACATTGCCAGGATCACAGGGGACAAGAAAGTCCTTGGCCTCCTTGCCCTATTCATATAATATCCTCCTTGCTTTCTGGCTTTTTCAGGGGTTAGTCAAAAAAGAACAGGATACTAGAGGCTGTGTCATGGTTCAAGCTCCATGGCAGAAATCCCTCCACTCCCAGAATTATATCCCTGCTAGTAAAGATACGACCAATAATATCTCCCATATACCAGGAAAATAAACTTGAAGAATCCAAAGCTAAATAGAAATAAAATGCAGGTTTTGTGTACACAGTGAATTATTCATTAAAAAGTCATTCTTTGAGGGTTGCTGCTGCTTTCAGCTTGAAATTCAGATAACCCAAGAATTTTTAAGCACTCTCATTTATATTCTTACCAGCTATTCATTGCAGCCATTTTGATTTCCCACGATGTTTAATATTGGCTGCAACAAAGTTTTGTCTGTGAAGATTTTTGCAAAAGGATTGTTCATGCAAGCATCCATTTATCTCCTCAAGAAAAAAAATCAGCCTGAAAACAAGAGTATATGTGATTAATTATTTATCAAATGCTATCTCCCTATCTCCCATTTAAGAATTTTAAATTACCTGACCAGAAGGCAGAAACAACACTGCTTAAGGTAGCTATTCTGTTACACAAAGGTAACAGGGAACAGTGAGGTGGAACTGTCTGAAATCAACACAAAATCTACAGACAGTTTAACTCAGAGTGGCAAACATGTATCATTGAAGAATACACTCACAGAAAAATAAAATAAAATAAAAAAACCTCTCATTTCAGCAGTATCATGGCAGCAAAACTCCAGAGATTCTGATGTCATATCATTTTTTCTAACAATATGGGCCTACACACAAGTCTTGGAGATAGAACAGGATTGTCACTCAGACATTTCTTCACCTGTCTCTACCAAAGATGCCATGTCTCACGTTTTAAACTCATATCCCCTTGGCACTGACAGTGTCTTGAAATGCACATGGAGCCACTTGACAAGTCCATCTGGAGTAGAAGACACTTATTTACCCACCATACAGGGGTGTAAATACAACACGAGAAGAACCACATCTCTGCTGCTGTCTGTGTGAGCTGCCAGATGGATACGTTTCCAGACTCCGCCTGCACTGTGGGGCTGGGTTGTATAACAGTCTGTACTACATCCATAGTAACATCTGTACTACAGGATGAACCCACTTCACCATGTCCTGCAGAAGGTGAATCTTGGCATAAAGGCTGAAAGTCACAGAATCACAGAATCACAGAATTTCTAAGGTTGGAACAGACCTCAGAAATCATCAAGTCCAGCCTATGACCCAACACCATGACATCAGCTAGACCATGTCAGTAAGCACCACATCCAATCTTTCCTTAAACACCTCCAGGGATAGTGACTCCACCACATCCCTGGGCAGGCCATTCCAGTGTCTAATCACCCTTTCCATCAGGAAGTGCTTCCTAAAATCCAACCTAAACCTTCCCTGGTGCAGGTTCAGGCCATGCCCTCTCATCCTGTCACTAGTTACCTGGGAGAAGAGCCCGACCCCCACCTGACTACACCTTCCTTTCAGGCCGTTGTAGAGAGTCATAAGGTCCCCTGTGAGTCTCCTCCAAGCTGAACAACCCCAGCTTCCTCAGCCTCTCCTCGTAAGACTTTCCCTCCAGTCCCTTCACCAGCCTCGTCGCTCTCCTCTGGACCCGCTTCAGCACCTCAAAATCCTTCTTGAAGTGAGGGGCCCAGAACTGCACAAAGGACTTGAGGTGAGGCCTCACCAGTGCCGAGTACAGGGGCAGAATTACATCCCTAGACCTGCTGGCCACACTGTTCCTGATAGAAGCCAAGATGCCATTGGCCTTCTGTGCCACCTGGGCACACTGCTGAATCATGTTCAGCTGGCTGTCAACCAGCACTCCCAGGTCACTCTCTGCCAGGCCGCTCTCCAGCCACTTATCCCGCAGTCTGTAGTGCTGCATGGGGTTACTGTGGCCAAAGTGTAGGACCCTACACTTGCTCTTGTTAAACCTCATATTATTGGCCTCAGCCCATCAACTCAGCCTGTGCAGGTCCCTCTGCAGCATCTCCTGACCCTCCAGCAGAATGACACTCCCCCCCACCCCCCTCCAAATTTGTTGTCATCCACAAATCTACTAACGGTAGACTTGATCCCCTCATCCAGGTCATCAGTAGAGATGTTGAATCGAACTGGGCCCAGTACTGATCACTGGAACACATCACTGGTCACTGGACACCAACTGGATGTGGCACCATTCACAACCACTCTCTGTGCCCAGTCATCCAGACAGTTTTTAACCCAGCAAAGGGTGCA